>CM028246.1:18579055-18662549 GCA_016432835.1 Brassica nigra
CCGCGAGTGCCGGGTTCGGTCGTGAAACCTTACAAGTCCTTAACCCGGATCTTCGACTCCGGATTGCTGAAATGAAGGATTTCATGGCCGAAAGTGTGCTCATGCTGAGTCCTTGGTTCCTCCTCGTAAGAAAGAGTCCCGGAGACTATGGGAACTCTATCGAGGTTTCCGAGATACGCGGGAGGCCGGAGCTGATGAGAACCGGTGATGGTGAGAATACTCTCGAGGCGTGAATGAGGAAGTGGACCAGCCTGCTAGTTCATTTTGGGATTTCCGCGATCCGATTTCTCAATGTTGACTTCCTCTTGTGAATTGAATTTTTTTGGCCGTGGCCGCTTTAGTAATTTTATCCCGCGACCGCTGAGGTTGCATTCTTATGTTTTGGGACTGGCCGCTGGTGGCTTTTGAATCCCGCCGCCGCCTTTCATGGGCTTTTATGAATATGAAAATTTGCAGATTTCGCCTTTGTTTTGATTTATACTTTCGCAAGTGTAGAGGGAAGGATGCAGTAGTCACTTCGTGATCCTAACTTTTTTTGTCGCTAGGTCCGTGATGCTACTTTTAGCGAAGCTTTTGTAAGCGATAAGAGACATGTTTTGGGATCTCTCAGATAATGATACTATGTCCGTGAGATGTCAAGATCCAGCAAGACTGGGTTTAGGGCAAGACCTAGGTTTACTTCTCAGCTTTGAGGCTCAGCGATGACTGATCGGCTTTCGCTTTGCCCGCGTTAGTGATTTCTTCCGATTCTTTCGCGAAAAGTCCGCGACTAGTCACCGCCGCTTATATGACTTGTGTTAAAAGAATCGAGCTATCTTCGAGTTTATCCGAGATGCTAAACCAAAATTTTGGTTTCTTTTGTATAGCGCTACTTATGATATCCTTGCGGATGTAAGAGGACCTTGTAGGTCTGACTCACGATTTTGTATTGAGTGAAACGCTTTATGAGTCCGGCCGGGGCCAATCGACGGGCGTGAGTTATTTTAAGTCGCTGGTGGACTGTCTTTGGTGGATAATACGAAGTTTTGTTATCTTTTAAGAAGTTACGCCTCGCCCGCTTTGAAGATATGATTTTGTTTTTCCGGCTGATGCGCTAAGTGAGCATGAAAGATAGAAAGAATTTTATTAAAAATTTCGAGTTAGAGTACATGCGCGGATTTTCGCTTTGTGGGAGTATAGGAGATACGCGACTCCAGTCCCCTTTTGTGAGGGGATAGCTGAACTCGGTTTCGACGAAGGTTTACCGCACTCTTCGAGGATCAAGCCATCTCAGAAGTTCTGATAGTTGCCGCTGACGCTTTTACTCCCGCGGCGGCCGCCGTTCGACCGGCTGGTCGGATCAGTGGTTTGTGCGCGGGGTCGAGCTGTCCGCCTTACGGCGGTGGATTCAGAGGCTTTATCGCCGCCTTGAATCGCGTTCGCTCGGATGATTCCGATCATCTTTCTCGAAGTCTTCGAATGTTGTGTGATTCCTTTGCTCGCTTCGGCTGGCCGCAGGGCTCCGATCTTTCGCAGCTTGAACTCCTACGCCATGTAACAGAGTCTTGATTGTTTCGACTACCCTGATGGCTGCGGTTCCGGCGGAGTCGGAAACTCGATACCGAGGTGATATGTGGATGGTACTGCCTTCATGGAGTCTGATCCAAGGTTCCCATGATGCTTGTAAATGGCCGGGTTGTGGACTACTGCAAATTCGACGATCTTTGTAACTTCCTTTCCCATGACCGGAGTTTAATTCTCCCAGGGTCATGGTAGTGACGTAAAACCCCGCCAAAGTTTTGGCTCAGGGACTACTTCCTAAAATGGGATCTTCATCCCTGTAGAGGGTGTCGCTGAAGATGACGCTGGACTGTGCTTCCTGTATCGACGAGAATGCGCCGACTTTCGTGACTCGGATGACCAGGTCGATTACCAAAGGATCGCAGGAGGTTTCGTCGATTCCGACGGTCTCGTTCCTAGCCGCATTGTGTGGTTAGGAACATCGCTGTCCGGGAACCAAGTTGGAACTGGTCTCTCGCTACCGTAGGTTTTATCGATGAGACAGAGTCTTGGTAGAACTGTGATCCTCCTCATGATCATGTTTACCCTCCGGGCGATCGCTGTTGTTCCCTTTCGTCTCCTGCCTTCTTCCCGCTTTTCTCCGGATTGGTTTTGGTCGCTGGGTCCTCGAGACAGTTGTTAGTCTTACTATGGCTTGAGTCCGTGAGCAAGTCCTTTATACTTTCGACCTTTGATAGTTCGGGTGAGGAGTTTTGGCGGCTTCCGGGCGCCGAACCTCAGAGTTCAAGTAGTGGAGGACTGGTCTCGTGGAACTCGCGAATAGGAGTTATCCTTGTACTGGTTCCTGGTCCGTGTTTCCCGAGGTTTTGTTCTCATTCGAAGTTGATGGCGCGAATATGCTCGGGCCAGCGCCTTCCCTTTGTGATGGACGATTTGTCGCTACGTAGAGGGTTTCTTCTTGGACGCTGGCTTAGGGTCCGTGTTTCCAAGGATAGGCTTCATCTCTTCTTCCATGATGATGAAGTCCGCTGTCTTGTGGAGAGTATCCCCGATTGTCCGCTGCTTTTCCAAGAGTATCCACTTCTAACTTCGACCAGTACTCGCAGAGTTTTCCTCGCATGCCGATTATGACATTGTCGCTGATGCCTGTTACCGCCATCACCAGTTTGAACTCTTCGCGATGAAGTCGCGGAGGACTCGGCCTTCCTTCTGAGCTAGACTCCAGGATCCACTGGACGCTTTCTCCGCCCATGAACATGGAGTATGTTTGAGAAACGCCGGCCAGTCGACGGAAGCTCTCCGATGGAGTTCCTTTTGAGCCGAGAATCCATCGAGCGCACCTTTGAGGTGCTCGAATGAAGATAAGACAATGACTGCGCCCCGCTCGCCTCGAGTTTGCACCTACCCATTGGGCGATCCGAAGGACTGCAGTGCAACTTAGATCCGTCAGATCATGACCGATTTTGATCTTCCCTGGTCTGAGATGCGGTTTTGATCCGAGTGGTGAACGGCGCTTCCGGAAGCCTCGAGAAGTCTATCGATCTCGGGTGGAACTGGTCGCCTGATGGATTTGTGATTTTACCGCTTTACTTCGCCACGGCCTTTTGAGAGATTCGCGGAGATCATGGATCTCGCTATTGCTGCCGGGCAAGCCCGAGCCTGTTTGCTGGGCTGGTCGGATAGATCCGAAGTTTGATCTTCCGCGAAGTTCTTCCTGCTCCATCCAGTAGAGTTCTTCTTCCTCTTCTGTCATGGGCCTATCGGCGATACTGTCTGCCGAAAGGACTGGCTTCGTGTTCTCCTAGGTGGATGTCAGCGCCTTCATCCGGAAGGATCCGGATCGGTCGCTGATATCAGATCGATGCGCCGACGCCGCTTTCCTTGTTTCCCCGCAGCCGGGAGTGGAAGGTTCTGGCGAGGTCGCTATTGTCCTTTCAGAGCCGCTTTCCTCGAGTGGGCTCTTTCGGCATTTTTTTTCTCGCGCTTTCGAGATCCGGTCGAAGTCTTCGCCGCGGCTCTGGTGGATCCGCTGCAACTTGCTCCTCGGGCAGTTAAGTATCGAATTGCTTTATGAGCGAGGTTATCAGTTTGTCCTGTTGTTCCGCTCTCTGGGCGGAGGTAAACAGTTCCTTCATCTGCCTGAGCTTCAGTGTTTGCATCAGCAGTGACCGCGGACGATCTCCAGCTGGAGTCTTCAGCTGGCGACCGGTGTTCCGCCTGGCTGATCCTTGGCGGCGCAGGATACGACGAGCGGTGCAGTGGCGGTAGATAGATAGATCCGTAACCCACCCTCCTTCTAACGCCAAACTGTGGAACCAAATTCGCACCGGCCATTTCCGGGAGCAAAGATTTACTGAGGAAAACCGAAGCACCCATCTTCCTTGAAGGTCCCGGATATCTCATGGGCCGACACGAAACAATCAATAAAAATAAGTTATAAAAATAGAAATCGTGAAAGTTGAGCGAAGAAATCTTATTTCTGAATTCTCGCTTTGAGCGTACAACAAGAAAAGAAATCGCCGTAAGGGCTGTCGAGGAGTCCGCTTAGTCTGGTCAGCCTAAGTCTATCCTAGCTGAGTGCGCATTCAGCTGAAAACAAAAAAAAGAATGCTAAATCGCCTAAGTGCTAAGTGCTTGAAAATTTGTGATCTGGTTTGCTTCTTGCTCAAAGCTCCTTATATACTCCTCCTAAGACGGCTCTATCTTCTCATGGCTGAGTCGGCTTTTTCCATTTCGCCCATCTTCGTTTATCGGAAACTCGACATTTATCTTCGGAAATCTCGACATTTATCTCCGGAAACTTGATATTTATCTTTCTGGAAACTTGACATTTATCTCTTATGTGAGGATAAAGATAAACCGGCCATAGTTATCCTTCCTTTTCGGAAAATCGTGACGTACGCTTTTGGCCACGCTGGGCCGCTTAGGCGCTTTTACTTTTGAAGGGACAGTCTTCGGCTCTCGCAGAGTTCAAGAAACTCCCATTCCTTGTTTAGTCGGAAAGCGGCGCTTCAGAGTAATCAGTGATCATACCAAACTTTAGATTGATCCAACAAGCTAAGATGGATCGAACCGCACGATAGGGACCTGGACGACAAGGGCCGCTGATCGACGCCAGGTCGAATCGCGCTGACGGTGCCGCCGGGCGCCATTTATATGCCGCCGCGCCGGCCGGTGCCGCCTGCCAGGTCGCCCGCTGCGGATTTGGAAGCCGCCGCGCCAGGCCGGGCAAGGCCCCGCTGCCAGCCGGGCGCCAGGTTTATGCCGCTGCCCTAGGCTAGCCTCATTATTCCCACAGGCCACAGCGTTAGGGTTTGAGGTGCAAGCCAGTGCCAGGGGCGCTCAGGTCTCCCATGGCGACTGGCGCTTTAGGGCTTTAGTCCCCATGGCTCCCGCTACAAGGGCTGGTGCCAGAGCCGGCTCATGGTCCTGCTGCTCATGTGGAGCTGCATGGGCCAGTTTGGTCCAGCCGAGCAAGCAGGGTCCGTTCACGTCTCGCAGGCCACTGGTCAGAAGCTGGTTTTTCACCATCATGCCAGTCATGCCCTGCCAGGCCAAAGCAGGGTTTGCCATTCAGGTTTCAGTTCGATCTTTCCCTCGCCGACGCTTATGGAAATCTTTTGAGTTTGGGAGGGTCCCTAAGCCGTGATTTCGTAGATAACGCTTCTAATCCAACGAGACTCCGCGAGTATCGGATTTGAGATGGACTTGGATCTGCAGATTTTCCGCCGGTGATGCAGCAATGTGGTTCGAAGTTTTAGATGTGTTAAAAGATGAATCTTTTAAACAACGGGAAGGCTTACGAAGACTCATGTAGACTCTGGACAATCCAGACATGGGTTTCAAGGGACCAAGATGGCCACTGCCCGAGAGATCATGAGATGATCGCGACGGATGGACGCCAGGACTTCGCCAAGCCAGATGGGAGTGGACGAGCTCCGTGAGTTTTATCGTAGCCACCACCGCTTCTGGATTTGATCACACTCTGGCTTTCTTCGAGGATTTTCGGGTGACGCATTTCGCCATTGACCGATTTTGACCCCAACATGTCTTGTCTCCCAAAGAGAAGGGAAACAGCCCAGCCTTGAAAGCATCTTCGTGAGACTTCATTACCCTGACAAGCTACATTAGCTATCAAATGTGTCCAAGTGATCATGGATCCTCCACAGCACTAGGCCATGAAACTTTGTTCTCAATCAAACACTACAAGAAAACACAACTTTAGCGAAGTTTAACGAGGAAAATAAAACCTCGTAAAATAACGCCGCTTTTACGAAGTAACTTACGAGGAAACTAGAAAGCAACGCCAGTTCGTCGTAGAAGTAACGAGGAAAACATTTCCACGAAAAAAGACGTGAATAACGTGGTTCTTACGAGGAAAATTGTCTTCCTCGTAATGTCGACGTAAATATAGCTGTTCTTTACGAGGAAAATCTTTGCGGTAAATAACGATGAAATTTCGAGTCTACCAACTTTGTAGGTGTAACACGCTTTTTTCGCTACCTAACAAAATTTCGTGGTTAATTCAGTAGTAAAATCTCAACTACCAGATTGAAAATTTCCTATAAATATGAACCTTTGAAGATCATTTTAAACACACCAAGAAGAAAAAAAATAAAAACGTGAAAGAAAAAAAAATGTCGGGCTCCGGAATATTTTCGAGTCAGGAGGTGGATGTATATGCATAGAGATGCTAACGGAGAGTGACAAAGAATACCTTGCGGGCTGGAGACATTTATGCATCAGGCAGATTCCACACGCTGGCCCAAGAAAGCGTAAGATGTTCTCATCCTTGTCGGAAATGCAACAATTCGAAATTGGCAAATCGTGAAAATGTTTGGAAGCATTTAATAAATAGAGGTTTCACGCCAAATTACTATATCTGGTTTCAACATGGAGAAGGTTATAATTATGATGAGAATCATGAAGCTAGTAGTAGTAATAGCAATTTTCAGGAAGAACAACCGGTTGATCATCATCATTTGCATAATGAACATAGTTACCATCAAGAAGAGCAGATGGTAGATTTTGATAGGGTTCATGATATGGTAGCTGATGCATTCGTAGCTCATGATGAAGATGAAGAACCTAATATAGATGCAAAAAAGTTTTATGAAATGTTAGATGCTGCGAATCAGCCACTTTACTGTGGTTGTAGAGAAGGTCTCTCTAAATTGTCGTTGGCAGCTAGAATGATGAATATTAAAACTGATCACAATCTACCTGAAAGTTGCATGAATGAATGGGCAGACTTGTTTAAAGAGTATTTGCCGGAAGACAATGTGTCGCTGATTCTTATTATGAGATTCAGAAACTGGTTTATAGTCTTGGCTTGCCTTTGGAGATAATAGATGTTTGCATTGACAATTGCATGATCTACTGGGAGATGATGAGAAGTTAGAAGAATGTCGATTCTGCAAGAAGCCACGATTCAAGCCGCAAGGACGGGACGTAACAGGGTACCGTACCAAAGGATGTGGTACCTACCAATGCAGACAGATTGAAAAGATTGTACCAATCAGAGCAGCATCTGCTGGGAAGATGAGATGGCATGCCGAGCACACTCAGACGGATGGTGAGATGACTCATCCATCAGATGCAAGAGCCTGGAAACATTTCAACAAAGTACATCCAGAATTCGCTAGCAATAGCCGAATGTGTATCTCGGATTATGCACAGATGGATTTAGTCCATTCGAATGTCAGGAGACATATTCATTGTGGCCAGTCTTTCTTACGCCATACAACCTGCCACCGAGATGTGCATGCAACGAGAGTTGCTATTCTCGACCATATTAATACCTGGTCCAACCATCCAAAAGGTCTCTGATGTTTTCCTACAACCACTGATAAAAGAGTTGAAGGATTTGTGGTCAACAGGAAGAGGACGATGACTGCTCAACGAAGACGAATTTTACGATGCGCGATGCTTTTGTGGACCATAAGTGACTTTCCTGCCTATGGTATGTTATCTGGATGGACTACACATGGGAGATTAGCTTGTCCATATTGTAATGGAACGACAGATGCGTTTCAACTGAAGAATGGTAGAAGACAAGTTGGTTCGATTGTCACCGCCGATTTCTTCCCATTGGCCATCCGTGACAAGAAACAAGAAATTGTTTAGGCACAAAAGAGTTGTGAGAGACACTCATCCTCCATATTTAATCGACAACAAATTGAAGCTAACTCGATTACTATGGAGCTCTGGAAACAGTTCCTCGTGGTGGTAATTGGCATGTCCCCTAATATGCCTGATTTTACTGTTCAGCACAATTGGCACAAGAAGAGTATATTTTGGGAGTTGCCATATTGGAAGGATCTTCTTTGCGCCACAACCTCGATGTGATGCATATAGAGAAGAATTTCTTTGAGAACATCATGAATACAATATTGAATGTCCTAGGAAGACAAAAGACAACATAAAATCGAGGTGGACTGCCGGATATTTGCTCAAGAAGTGAGTTACATATAAAAAGCAATGGACAAGTTCCATTCGATATTCAGATTGTCTTCAAAAAAAGTCGGTGTTGTTCAACCGGGTGGCATCAGAAGTGAAGTTCCCGATGGGTATGTTTCAAATCTCTAGATGTGTTGAAAAGGGTCAAAGTTCTTCGATGAAGAGTCATGATTGTCATGTATTTATGCAACGACTACTTCCCTTTGCATTTCGGAGCTACTTCCAACAAACGCATACGAAGCACTTCAGGTAATAAATTATAACCCAATAATTTTATAATGGTTTAGTTTGCAATAATATATGACTAATGTGTTTTGGAATTAGCATCGGAGCATTTTCGTGGATCTGAGCACACGACTCTTAAAGAAGAAGTCAGGAATGTCAGGAGAACATTCATCTTATTGTGCAACTTGAGAAAATATTTCCTCCGATTTTTGATGTCATGGAGCATCTAGCTATCCACCTCCCATATGAGGCATTGCTTCGTGGACCTGTACATTACGGATGGATGTATCAAGATGAACGAGCCATGAAATATTTGAAGGGAAAAGCCAAAACCTCGCAAAGTCAAGGTTCTATAATTGCTGGAATTTGATCAAGAAACTTCACTTCACATCGCACTACTTTGGGTCAAAAGTACGCACTGAAAAGAGCTCCTAAAGATATGATGATGTGGTGTCGCCCAACATATGCAGTTGCTGGTGTTCCAGACATCCTTAGCCAGATTGGGCTTACTCGGTGGAAATCAAAAGAGGTTTGGTGGTCGAAAGTGAAGGAGACGCTTCATAGTGCACACACCTATATTCTACTCAATTGCTAAGATCAATTGATGCTTATTTTGAAAGGTACATATGGACACTTCTAAACACACATAATAAATATAAATTATATAATTGTGAAATTAAGATTAATTGATATAAAATGTGATTTTACAGCTTATTTGTTTCTCAAGTCAAGAAACATTCCTGTATATCCACAAGTGACGAACAAAGGAAAGTCAACACTTTATCAAGTGGTTGAAGAATCGGTATTAATTTTACAGCTCGATCATATTATTTTTCATACATTATATGTACTAATATTTCAACGTTCTTTTTTTTTAAGGTTGATTACGACGACGATGCAGATTATCATAAATGGTTACACGAAGTAATTCAATTTCCACATGTAAAGGTCACCACATCACAGATGTATTTCACACGAGGCTATACTTTTCACACATACGAGTATGGCAGTACCACCAGAACTATGGAATATGTGTGAAAGGGAAACAGATTTCTACGGATCTTGACGGAGATTATTGAAGTCGAATTCCCGTGATATTGAAGCTGAAATGCGCCCTTCAAATGTGAATGGTTCGACCTCGTCACAACAGAGGTGTTCGTTTAATAAATTTGGTGTAGTTGATGTCAATGGTGGACTAAGGTACAACAAATTTGAGCCTTTCATCTTAGCTTCACAAGCAGACCAAGTTAGCTTCCTTCCATACCTCGATGAGAGAATCAGGAATAAATTGGTTATCCGTGATCAAAGTTACACCTCGTGGATCTAATCATAAGTGGAGAAGAACCACCATTGCAAGAAGAACAGATAAATGTACGAGGAACCTGAAGCAGCCACAGACGCATACTTCTCATTGATCCGCATAATCATGAGTACGAAGATCTTACCGACGACGCATTGCACTAAGTTGAAGACGAGTTTAATTAAAATGATGATGTTTCTAAGTGATGACGAATGTCATGTATCCGATTGATGTAATGATTTGTATTGATGTATGATTGATTTTCAGACTTAAGGAATTGTGGTTTTGAATCAGGAATGGAATAAAAGATTGAGGTTAAAGGAAGATGGGGTGGGTTTGGAATAAATGAAGTAAGATAAGGAAGATGGGGTTTGGGGTTTAGGTTTGGATTTTAGATTTAAACATAAACTCGTATTTCCACGAAAGTAACGTGGTCTTTACGACGAAAGTGAGAAATAAAATACGGGCCTCGCTATTTCCACGTAAACATTTCGTAAAGATCTCGTAAGCTTACGGTCAATAACGAGGAAAATTTAATTATTAAAAATAAAACAAGTTAATTCCACGTAAGCAAAATCGTCAGAAGACCACGTTAGCTTACGTGGAAATAACGAGGCCAAAATCCAAAACCCTAAATTCTAAAATCCAAAATTCTAAACCAAAACCGTAAACCCAAAACCGTAAACCCAAACCCTATCTTCCTTATGTTCTACTTCATATATTCCAAACCCCAAATTCTAAACCAAAATCCTAAACCAAACCCTAAACCAAACCCTATCTTCCTTATGTTCTACTTCATATATTCCAAACCCAAATTCTAAACCAAAATCCTAAACCCTAAACCGAAAATCCTATCTGCCTTATGTTCTACTTCATATATTCCAAACCCCAAATTCTAAACCAAAATCCTAAACCCTAAACCGAAAACCCTATCTTCCTTATGTTCTACTTCATATTCCAAACCCCAAATTCTAAACCAAAATCCTAAACCCTAAACCCTAACTTCCTTAGAGATTGATGGATTGTATAAGAAGTAGAGGTTGAAGTTATAAGAAGTGAGGTTGAAGTTATAAAGCTATAAGAAGAAGGGGTTTGGGGTTTTGGTTTGTAAGGATTTAGAAAATCCTCGTATTTCCTCGTGGAAATAAGCACGGCTCGCGATTTCCACGTGAGTTCACGTGGAACTAACAAGAATACAGAAAACGAAGAGACATGCTCGCTATTTCCTCGTAACTCACGAGGAATTAGCGAGGAAAAGTACATCTATATATACCAAGCCCATTTTGTCACAATTCAGAATTCATAAATATTAAAAGAAGAAAGATTCTAAAAAAGAGAAGAAAGGTCTGAATCACGAGTGCGAAGACACGGTCTCTTCCCACTTATGATTCCAGATCTTTCTTCTCTCTTTGAAGAATTCTTGAAAAATAAGAAATATCTGAATCATGAGTGGGAAGACACGGCTCTTCCCACTTACGATTCCAGCAATTACATAATTCCTAAAATTATAATTTAGGGTTTGTGGTTTTGGATTTTGGGATTTAAGAAAGAGCCTCGCTATTTCCTCGCTATCGAAACAAGGACTCGCGATTTCCTCGTAAAAGAAAACGCGGGCCTCGCGATTTCCTCGTAGAGGAAAACACGGCCTCGATTTCTCAGAGGAAAACTCGGCCTCGATTTCCTAGATTACGTGGTTTTACGGTTATATATCCTATATATATACCCACCTAAATCTCACACTTTCTCATTTCCTCCTACTTCCTCTCTAAAACCATGGTAAGTCCTCCCTCCTTCCTTACATTAGTTTAGGTAGTTTAGGTGGTTAGTGTAGGGAATTTAGATAGTTTATGGATTTTAGGTTAATTAGTGTTGATTAGGTGATTAATTAGGAATTTATTCTATAAAAATATGAAGTTTAAAAGCTAATTTTGAATGTTTTTTTTAATAGGTACGAAAGAACAAACTTACTGCCCACTACAGACAGATGTTCAGCTACCGGTAGTCGTTTACACCCCGGTTCTTCTTCTACAGCACCTAGCTCTTCGGTCCAGATAGTCCCCAGACTCAGTCTTCTCGAGAGTCTCTCCTTCTGGTGTACAATGGGTTTCACCACCGGTTCCTCATGATCATCATGTCCCAGAGGTGCCACCTCCTGCGCCACCTCATGCTTCCACCGATGGCTCGCGGAGATGCCGACGGAGATGCCGCTCCCATTCATCCTGATCTGATGGTGCCGCCGAGTGCTCCTTACTCGCAGTACACTGTCGAGGACATTCTCTCAGCCAGGGAGAGAAGGTTTACCAGTCATAGACCCGACCGACCGGACGGAACTTTGTGGTATGTTACATTTTTACATTCTTTAAAAATTTTAATAACATTAGTATCTAATTTATACTTTAAATTTGTTTTTTTTAGGTTTGACCTTTGTCTCGATCGACGTGAATCGACACGATGAAGGGTTACTTCTCCATGCTACATCCGAACTGAAGAAGATGCCCGCCTACATCAGAAAGACGTGGTTCAAGATTTTCGCCGTAAGTTACTATTAATTTATATATATATACTATTATTTTTATTTATATTTCAAATTTTTAATACTAATTATTAACTTACTTTTTCTGTTACAGCAAAAGTATCATTGGTCCTTGGGGTCAATGAGAAGGTGAGAAAGCGCTCAACGCTAAGGTGAAAGCTCGTCTGCTGGACATGGTCTCCAACTGGAAGGGGACTGGATCGTGAAGGATATGAGCGTGGTAAACCCGCTGAGCTCACCACTGAGGTGTGGGATGGCCTCATCCGCTATTGGGAAACTCCTGACGCCATAAGAATCGCCAAGCCTTGCTCGCCTCCCCGTAACACGGTAGATGAGCACGGTCATGGGCCGATGCTTCACTCCACGGGCCAAAACCCCACGCTATCCGCTTGAGATGGCATGTAATTAAATATTGAATTTAATTAATTTCTTTTATATAATATATTTATATATACTAACTCTCTAAAATGTTTGTAGGCCAAAGAGACGGACAGCTCCGACTCTTATGCAACTTACGAGAAGACCCACAAGAACAAGTCGGGTCGATTCAGATCCTAGGTCCGAGCAAATCTTCAATGAACTTGCTGACTGGTTGAAGAGCCGACCCAGCTGACACAGCAGTCTTCCGACGGACTACCGTCATCTTATCCACATTGAAGTGGATAGGATTTACGAGGAGGTAAATTTTAAAATTATAATTTTAAATTATTCATTTAATTTAACTATAAATTTTACTAACAATAATTTTTTTTGGTTTTAAGGTTGTCCCTAAGAAAAGGGACGACGTTAGGATTGGTTCCGTCAACGATGTTCCGAGAGCAACATCGCCTTATGGTCGAGACAGGAAGACGAGGTCACCGAGCTGCGTGAACGAGTTGGCCTCGACAAAACTGCGCTCACAGCTCGACAGTGTAGTCAAGGGCTTCTTGACGCCATACGCCACAAATCCGAATGGGAGTCCTTGTTGAGGAACTTCGACGCCAAAATCCAATTTCAGGCGAGTCGAAGCGAGGCCCATAACGAGGCGGATGTAGAGGAGGAGTGATAAGTTCTACCTGCATGAACGAGCCATATTTTTTTTTCCTTTTATTCGTTGTAAATATGAATTCTAATTATTTATGAATAAATATATTTTCCTTTTATTGTTTGTGTATTTTTAATTCAAATTTTATAATTATAATTAAAATTATAAATATTTTCTAATTATTATTTTTAAATTCTGTATATAAAATCGAAGTAAATTCCTCGTTAATTCAGGAAATAACTTGTAAGCTTTACGGTTATTACGAGGATTTATTTTCGACTACATTACGTGTCTTTCTCGTGGAAACTTTACGTGGAAAAACGAGGAAACTTAACGTGGAATTTACGAGGAAATATTTTCGTGAATTTTACGGTAACTAACGTGAAAATTTTACGTGATATTTACGAGGAAACTTTGCCGCCTTTACGAGGAAACATAGCGAGTAACGACGCGGAAAGTTTACGGATCTTTACGATTTAAATGTTGTACTTGGTCTTTACGACCAAATCTTTCCTCGCTAATCGACGTGGAATTGGCGGAAATGCTACTTAATTTTAACGCATTAACGAATCAAACCGCTTTCCTCACTAATTCATCGTTAATCTTTGTTGTCCATGATCTCAAAGTTGTTGATGGTGGCCTGATTCCTCTCATATGACCATGGATGTGAGGTTGGTCAGCTGGCTCTATGTGGATATTGTGGTTGGCGTTGTGGTCTTAGGTTGTCAGGTCTTGGACCATTGCCCCCTAGGTCATCACCATCTTGAGGCTGATGCTCCATATCAAATCCCAATCTTTGCAAGTGAGCTTGTTGCTCTTCTTCTCTTCTCTTTCTCTATCTCCAACAGTAATCTCAACAGTGGGAATCAAGTTTGATGCACCTCTGCTTCTTGGTATCATACACCTGAAAGACAAAGGGAGAAAAACAAGGAGAAGCAATAACACAATAAAATAAAAATAACTTAGTCTCAAGCAAGTGACTAAATCCCAATGTCAAAATCAACTTAGAACTTGGCAACGGCGCCAATTTGATGTTAGGAGTTTTCAAGGCTCCTAATCAAATGTTGTAGTATAAGAGATTGTCGAACTAATCCTAAGTGATTCTAATGCAAAGAGAATGCAAATCCATGCTTGATCGAAGTGCAATAAAGATAGTGAAGGTGATTATGAACTAAGGCAATACTAGAAATGCAATAAAAGATGAACTTTCTTTTCAATATGAGGCAAGGGGATTCTTGGGACAAGGGAATTGACCTTGGGTGATCAAGTTTCAATCTAAGATGGCAAACTTTCAATCAATCTAACACCTTAAGCCTAGACACAATCCTAAGCAAGCTCTATCCCTAGATGAATGCTCATTCACTAACATATCTCAAGAATATAATCCCTTAGGTTGAATAATATGAAAGCAATCATTAAGAACAAGTCTAATAGCTATCTTAACACTTTTAACAACTAATCCCTTAGGTAAGGGATGTTAAAAGCATTGGAGAGTTGGTTCAAGCATTTCATCAAACACCTTCCAGGCATGAAATGCCTATAGCTCTATCATGAAGAGGCCAACTCCAAAATAGCAATAAGAACACTCTACAAGCAAGGATCAAGAAGGATCTACCCTAAAACATCTTAGATTTACACCTAATCACCCTTAGTCTCCCAAGCCCATAAATCCAAGATAGATACTCACTAATAGACATGGATAACCCTAAAATCATGGATGATTCAAGGCTAAACATGATAGTGAGCAAGATAATCCAATAAACACAAGAGAATAAGATGAAAAAGAATTCAAGATTCAAACTTTCTTCAAGATCCAAATGTGTTCTTAAGAGAAAAGAAGTTAGATCTCACAAAGAAGATTACAAGAGTATTTATATGAGGCTTAGAGAGCCCTAAAAACATAAAGGAAAAAGTCTAAAGAGTCCTTGAGGTCATTAAGTCTTCATCCAATCAGAATCAAGAAAAAAGGAAGAAGCTTTGTGACCACCCAGGTCAGGTTGTGCTGGTCTAACCCGCGTATGTCCTGGCCGTGTACATCGGCCTTGTCCGTTCTTCCCAGCCGTGCGGCCTCTTCTCCCCGGGTGTATCAGGCCACGTGCAAAACCTTGTCCAAGCATCAACCCGTGCGGGTGGCTTACCCCGGGTACATCAGGCCAGGTGTCTCCCTCTTCTCTCCTTCGGCCATCAGGTCGTGCGGGTAGGAACGGCCGGGTGTCTCAAGCCGCGTACTGTCCTTGGCTTCCAGCATCCATCAGGCCGTGCGGGTAGGAACGGCCGGGTAAGCCTACCCGGGTGGGACTCGACCAACTTCATCTTTTCTTTGTCTTGTCTTGGCAAAACTTCATTCTTGACTTCTTTTTGGATTTTCAAGCTCCCAAAAAACCTCCAATCATTCTCTAGCACATTCCAACACCTGATATATACTTATGAATGCAATATGGAACTAAAGATGCCTAATCTATATGATCAAAATGCACAAGATATGAATGCTAAAAACATGTAAATATGCAAGATATCACAGGTCTCTATAGATTTCAATCGAAATCCCTAGATTGAGCTGAGTTCTTGTTCTTACCCGCCATCAGGTTGGTATCAGAGCAAAACATCCCACCACCATCCACGCAAACAACCATCGCCCACAATGCCCCGCGCCAAGAAAGAAACTCAAGCTGAGATCCAACAACGAACCATGGAAGAGATGCAGACACAAATTGCACAACTTACACAAGCAGTCCAAGGTCTGCTCGCTCAACGTAATGACCCAGCAGCAGTCGACCACGACGACGATGGAGAGCAGTCCGATCATGACACTGACGCGAACCCATTCGCTGTTCTTGGAAGAAATCGACCTAGGGTTCAACCTTTTCAACTCAACGAACGGTGGGATAAGAATTTCAAGTTCGAAATTCCAGAATTCCACGGCACCCAAGTCGCTGAAGACCTCCTAGGCTGGATTGCTACGGTTGACAAGATCTTAGAATTTAAACAAGCTCCACTTGATCGATGCGTCCCTGTTCTTGCAATGCGATTCCGAGGAAGAGCAACAGCATGGTGGACTCAACTTAAAACATGTACACTTTGTGTGGGAAAAGCAAAGATTGAATCATGGGATAAGTTGAAAAAGCATATGCGGAAAACATTCTTACCTTACAACTACGACCAGCTCATCTTTCAACGACTGCAACATCTGCGCCAGGGAACCCGCACGGTCGAGGAATATGCCACCGAATTTTTCTTGCTACTAAACAGAATTGATCTTCATGATTCAGAGAGACAACTTGTAGCTCGCTTCGTAGGTGGACTGCGACAACAAATTCAGCATACGTTGAATTTATTCAATCCTCTTACCCTCTCAGAAGCTCATCAACAAGCTCTCATGGTCGAAGCTCATAATAAAACTTCTTTAACTTGGAACACAACATTTCAACGACCAGCATCAAGCACCTCTGCTCCAACAACATCGACAACCACAACTTCTCAACCTTCAAGCTCTACCAAGACCACCATTGTTCCTGTTGATCAAACTCGACGACCAAGTACCCTCCGTTGTTATGAAAGCGGGGAGACAGGTCATCGAGTGTCGGCCTGCCCAACTCGCAATCGTCGCGGTTTGTTACTTGACTCAACGGGACGCGACGTCGAGGTTGTATACGATGACACTGACGCCAGTGAAGACGATACTGAAGAACTCGTAGCAGATACAGGTGTTTCTCTAATTCTATGATGGTCTTGTCTTGCTCCACGGTCACATGAAGAGTTCCCTCAACGCAATAACCTGTTTCATTCGCGTTGCACAATTGAAGGTAAAGTCTGCAAGCTAATTATTGATTCAGGAAGCTCTGAAAACGTTATTGCTGACGCTGTTGAGAAACTATCTCTCAAAGACGAACACCATCCCGCTCCATAAAAACTCGCATGGCTACAATAAACAACAGACCTACTTGTCACACGTCGGGCATTAGTCTCCTTTTCTATTGGTGATGCTTACAACGACATAATTTACTGTGACGTTGTTCCAATGGATGCATGTCACATTCTCCTTGGGCGTCCTTGGGAGTTTGATCGGAGAGTAATCCATGATGGCTTCCTCAACACTTATACATTCAAACACAACAATGCGTGAAGAAGATGTTGTCTTTATCTTAACCGCAACACCAGCCACACTGCACAACTATAATGAAACCCGACCGGAATTTCAAGCTATTCTCAACGAGTTCGCAGACGTCTTCCCCACCGATCTTCCTCATGGTTTACCACCGTTGCGCGATATACAACACCAAATAGACTTGATCCCCGACGCGAACCTCCCTAACCGCGCTCACTACCGAATGAGTCCAACAGAACATGAGGAACTTAGAAAGCAAGTTGAAGAATTGGCTAATAAAGGTTTCTTACGGGAAAGCATGAGCCCTTGCGCCGTCCCGGCCCTCTTGATCCCAAAGAAAGACGGTTCATGGCGTATGTGCGTAGATAGTCGTGCCGTAAACAAGATCACAGTTCGATATCCTTTCCCAATTCCTCGCCTTGACGATCTTCTTGATCAGATCGGAACAGCAAGAATTTTTTCTGAGCTGGATTTAAAGAGCGGTTACCACCAGATTCGTATTCGACAAGGAGATGAATGGAAAACAGCTTTTAAGACGAAGGACTTTTTGAATGGATGGTCATGCCTTTTGGTCTCTCTAACGCACCAAGTACGTTCATGTGTGTCATGAATCAGGCTCTACGTCCCTTCATAGGCAAATTCGTCGTTGTCTACTTCGATGATATCTTAATTTTCAGTCTCACCATGGAAGATCATACGAAGCATCTGCGTGAAGTCCTCCTTGTCCTACGCAGGGATAAATTTTTTGCACTTTTAAAAAATTGTGCTTTTGGATCTTCACAAGTACACTTCTTGGGATATATTGTTTCTCCAGATGGTCTGGCCGTCGATCCAGTAAAAGTCTTCGCCATCAAGACATGGCCAGAACCGCAAACTTTGTCTGATGCACGGAGCTTTCATGGGCTTGCATCTTTTTACCGGCGCTTTGTTCCTTAGTTCAGTGCTATTATGGCACCATTGACCATTGAATCAATCGAAATCTCTAGATTGAGTTGAGTTCTTGTTCTAACCCGCCATCACTCTGAAGGACGTTGACCAAAATTTGGTTGCTGATGAATGTCAAGCATCGGTCTCGTTGGTGTCTGAGATGGGTGTCGATCAACATTGATGAGGTTAGGGTATATTCATGTGGGATCTTTGTAGGTACTACATAATAGTAAGTAAACAATAGAGAAGCAAGAATCAAGAGTGAAAGAAATGTTTTATTGATTGTTTGAGAAGGAACTACAATGTATAAACCCTAGTTGTAGCTGTCTACCTCTGTTCTCTTAGTATCTGAATGTCAATCCTTTGTTAAGGGTTTAGGCCTCCCTTTTATAGCTTACTCGGAGTCGATTATTAGGTTAGAATCTTCCATATTCAGAAATATGGAAGAATTTCCTTTAGTAGAAATCTTTCCAGCCTTTGAATAATTTGCAACTGTCGGACATGATGGGTCTGAAGGCCTAGAGAGAGTGTTGTTGGCACACAGGAAGCAGGGACATAGGCATTACAAATGATATCAAAACTTGTTAGTTATCTCGGTTGTGATTAGAGAGGAGGTTAAAACTTCATGCTGAGCCATGAAGACCTTGCGCTCTGTGCATTGGGGTGATTGTAACATCTTATTTTTTGGTATATAGTGGTGTAAGTAGAAATGGATAGTAGAATTTATTTGGCTATTATATCATTAAAGTATTAACTTGAACAAAAAGAAATCTAGAGTTAAGTACGACTCAGCTAAAATTATAAAATGATAAATAATTTACAGAAAAATTATTCGCGATAGGATATAAATTAAGCCATAGAACAGAAAAAATTATGCAATGATTATAGGATCAATAACGCTTTCTCTGTCAGTTGCATAGATGGGCTCACAAGTATAAAGAGAGATCACCATAGACACACCAGAAGAGCGGAAATAAGCATTACAACAAAATTTAAAATTTGTTTTAATGATTGTTTTTGAAAAGGAGGGTTTTCTTAGTTAAACTCTTCAAACAAATTCTCAATATACACAGAGCGGAAATAAGCATTACAACAAAATTTAAAATTTGTTTTAATGATTGTTTTCGAAAAGGAGGTTTTTCTTAGTTAAACTCTCCAAACAAATTCTCAATATATTTTTGTTTACCTTTTCAATATTTATAGTTATTTATCGAATATCCAAAATTGATTCAGAAACGTATAGATCCGAAAAAACTGATATCAACGGGACAGAACGAATTACAAGTACCATGAAATTTCTGGAAATTTGTTCCATCCCACCTTTTTTGCCTCAGACATTACATGTGGGTTGTATTTTCGTTTTTTGTCAACACACTGAGGTGAGGTCAGTTAATATCTTCAAATCACAACCTCATAAAAAGCGACCTATCTATCTACAAGAAGCAAAAGCAGTGGATCATAACATATTTCCATAAAGAATCTGAAGTTATCCATCTGTTGTAGATCAGCGAGGGCCAGTGTATGTGGAGGAAGAATCTAAGCCATTAAACCTTAGCCATAGCAACTCAGCTATATCGCAACTGACAAAAAAAAAACAATTAATTAGTTATCCATCTGTCATTTGGAATACATTGATAGCTGGCTCTTAGTAAATAACTTTTTTTTATTATTTTGAAACACAGTAAACGACTAAAAGTATTAGGAACAATGCTGGTGGGTGTAATTTATAAAAAGGTTTTTGTTTTGTTTTTTTTTTTTGGTCAAAAGGCTTTGTTCTTCTATTTAGTTGTTTGCGGGGATGTCTCTTTGGTCCTCCTGCTTTTTGGCTCCAGGGATTTAATCTTGTGATTCGCTGGCTTTTAGCTTTGGGAGTCCAGTGTATCTCGCCGGCTTAGGTTCCAAATTATGTATCATCCTTATTTTTGAAAGATCAATATAGTCAATTAGTGTTAAAAAAAAGTTATACATACTAACTATCCTACTGTACTATTTTTATTGAACTATATAATTACCTTGTAAATTTTATGATTTGATTAAGTACTAAATAGTGTTATTATGAACTAATTTCGCTGCCAAAATTGTATTTTATAGAATACTATGTTCTTTTCTCTAAATAACATCCTTTTAAAAGTTTGGCTTTTAAAATGATGCTTTTTAGAAGTTATCCTTTAACAAAAAACATCCTTTTAAAATAGCTTGTTAGTTAAGAAGAATAACATTTATTTTATGTGTACAATATATTTTAGCAAATACATATATTTTATTGATCTATGCTAATGTGGTCATCGTATTTATGATTTGGGTTCAAGCTCGGTAAATTTGGAGTAATCAGAAGAAATAAGGTATTTTTGTGCAGGCATAATAATCTTACAAATACTTATTAATATATACATTAATAAATTAAAACTCAATATAATAAGTTATTTTTATGTTTTCTAAAAGAAATCGAATATTAAATATATTTACTTATTATTTCTTTAAATAACTTTAGAAACACTCATGTATTCTAAATATTTTTGAAAACTTTTTGTATACTACAGTCATTGTTTTTTTTTTTGCTTAATTAGTATATAATATGCACCATTCTATTTTTATTTTTACTTTTATGATAAAATATGATTTCCAAATGACAACACTATATTTAAAGGAATTATTACTGCATTAAGATTTTGTAAATACAGTCATGTAATATAAATATTTAAGAAAAATATTTATACACTATATGTATTGTGTTTGCTTTGTGCGATTAGTATTTAGTTATGCATCGTTTTATATTTTAATTTTTGATAAAGAAATTTGTTTTAGATAACAACACACTATACATATAAGAATTATTTATTTACTTTAAATATAATTTCGGCTAATCTATGCTACATTATCTTATACTCAGTTATCGTATCTACTAAATATAAAATTTAAACTGTTAATATAAAATATATAACTATTTATTAAATTTATCAATAATTTAAATCGCTTTAACTTTTACAGGATAGTTATCTACTATCTTGTCATCTTTTATTTTATGGCTTTAGGATAGATATAATAATCATACAAAATTTAAATAAAATTTGATACACAATGTCTTGTCATATCTAATAAAGTATATTGGATAAACTATAGCTTATTATTATCTAATAGAATAAAATATATTTTAAGATCCAACAACATTGACGCAAACACTGAAAGATGACTATATTAAACAACCAACATAACACCAAGAGAGGTATAGATCGGATAACCAGTCAGATGAACCCAGAGTCTAAGACTGCATAAATAATAAAAACTTTACCAGTAAATATTATTTTTACATATTTACTTCATATTTAAGTGCCCAAACAACATAAATAATAACAACTTTACCAGTAAATATGAAAATGCAAATATAATTAAGGTCCATTTTACTATTTTGAATATGTTCCACTGAAATTTGGAGTCGACCCTGAACACGAACTTAAATTAAAATACATGATGAAAATAAGGGAGAAACCAAAAAAAAAACAAGATTACCGCCGGCCTCAAAGCAAAGAGATGCTCCTTGTATTATTCATAATAAATACATTTATGTTATTAATATAAATTTTCCTTTTAAGTTATAATATTTTTTTTCTATTTATTAAAGGTAACAATAATTTTAACCATTCTAGATTTTAATAAAAAATAAAATGCAAAATTACTTCGCAAATAATAATATAGATGCCTAATTTTTAATAAATTAGTACATAACTCTAACAGATAAAGTGACATAATATTATTTTTCTCTTTCTCATACACATTTTTTAATATTTTTATTCTAAAAAGTTCATTTAATATTATTTATCAATGTACAATCATAATATTTTTGAAAATATCCAACTTAACTTTTAGTTAGAGAAGAATCAATTTTTGAAATTGTATGCGATGTGTATTATTAAAAGAGATAGATATATGTGGATTTAAAGAAATTAGAGTTTTAGGCAGAACTATTAAAAAGAGATAAAATATATTATTTTCCATTTGACAGTATGTACAGTAAATAAACATATGTTAATATTATTTTATCTCTATTTTCTTCAAATTTTAACGTCATGAAATTTATATCTGAAAATTTTCTGTCACTGACGAAAATAGATGAAAACAAAATTGTAAAAATATTATTCTACTTTATCGTTAATGTACATTGTGTAAAATATATTTTTTTCATGTCCTAATCTTTTTAAGTCTCCTTCTCGTCTTCCTTGTTCTCTTCAATTTCTTTCTTCTTCTTTTTCACTTTTTTTTTAGTTTTCATCTTTCATCGTAATTTTTTTTTCTTTTTCATCAACTTTCAAACCAATTTTAAAATAAAATATATCTCTTCCTTTCTCTGATTTTTATTTTTTATTTTTGAAAAAGATGAATAATTCGCAATTTATCTTTCATTTTTGGAAAGATGAACAATTTACATTCAAAATTTACTTGCTATAATCTTTTTATTTAGAAAATGAAGAAGAAAAATATAGATTATAGTTAATTTCATAGTATTAAATAAGAAACTTTATTGATAAGGAATGTAACTTCTATACTATACTCCAAAAATATGATTTCACGCTGCGTTTAGAACATGATCATGGGTATATAAAATTACTAATACCATTTCGCTGATGAATTGTTACAATTTTTTTGTTCAGAAATGGCTAAATTGTCACATTTTGTATATAGTATTTAATTGTCCTTCATTATGAACATATATCTATTTCAACTTAAATTTTGTGTGGAACCAATGTCAACAAAAATGATTACTAACGTGATTTAGTAAAGCTTCATTGTTATCTAGATGATTGACCTTTCGGTGTAACTGTGGTATTGATACATAAGTTATATGAACCGTCGGTAGTTGTATATCAGATTCTCAATTCGTCATCCGACTCCTTTGTAAAATAAACGATTAAAAGGTAAAAAGAATTGTAAAGAAAAAAAAAAGATTAAATTGTCCAGGCACACATATTTTCTTTTATGACACTACACAACAAAGCACTAAAAACAAAAATCAAGAATGCAATCCAAATTTCACGTGTCTGTCTTTTTCTTTTCTTATAATTTTTAACAACAAATTATTATAGAACTCAAATTTGAAATAATTTAAGTAACAAAACAAAACAGTTATACTAATAAAACAAAGTTCTCTATGAAAAGACTTTTCAATTCTAACTACAGAATCAGTATTCCATTTTGTACTCTCAGTATATAAGAGATCTTAAAATCCATAAACATATCTAAAGTGTCTTTATCGTCTCCATTTTATTGCAAAACTTGGCCATGTATATGACTCTTTTATCATTGTAATTAAGTCTTTGTAATCCGTCACAAAATTCTGACATGTTGAATATTATCATGCTTTCTATCTCCCATCACAGTACTTCTAATTCAGTATTCAAAGCAGCCACTCGACATTTTAGGTTTCGCGTCCCCAAACCGTCCTGTAACATCCCGATTTCTGGTATATTAAAAAGGCTTAAGAAAATCAATTTAGCTACTTAAGTCATCAAAGTGCGTTTACCTTTTAGAACACACAACTAGAGAGAACTCTAGAGTTAAGTGTGCTTGAGCCGGAGTAGTCAAAAGATGGGTGGCCTATCAGGAAATGATTCACAATACCGTGTGAGTGAGGCCAAAGCATAGGGAAAGGTCATGTGGTGATTGTAGGGTTAGTAAATAAGACTAATAAGCCTCCAAAAATTTAACATACCACCGTCTCACAGAATGGGCACACGGGCCGAGAGAGTGGGCGTGGGAGGGCCATTAGCCATGGGCGGTCGGGGCATTACAAGTGGTATTAAAACCAGGTTAGCAATCTCGATTGTGACCTGAGAGGAGTCTTGAGACATGTCGTGGTGTGCAACGGAGGCATTGCGTTCTGTGAGTGTGGGTGAATTGGAACATCCCAAATTTTGGTATATGTGGAAAAGCTTAATAGAATTGATTTAGTTATCTCTGTCATCAAAGTGCGCTTACCTTTTTGGGTTCTGACCCGAGAGGAGTCTTGAGACATGTCGTGGTGTGCAACAGGGGCATTGCGTTTTGTGAGTGTGAGTGAATTGTACCATCCCAATTTTTGGTATATGTGGAAAAGCTTAAGAGAATTGATTTAGTTATCCATGTCATCAAAGTGCGCTTACCTTTTCGGGCACACATTAAGAGAGAACTCTGAAATTAAGTGTGCTTAAACTGTAATAGTCAAAGGACACATGACCTATCAGAAAGTGATCTGCCATATCGTGTGAGTGAGGCCGAAGTGCGGGGAAAGTCATGTGGTGATTGAATGTTTTGTAATATGACTAATGAGTCTCCGAAAAATTAACACGCCATCTATCTCACATAAACACGGGCTGAGAGAGCGGGCCAGGGAGGTTCATTACACGTCCATCCAAATCCAACCGCATCCACTAAACTGAGCTGTAAAGATTCATGAACCATCCACCATATACAGATATTACCCAAGCTTATGACTTGTGGTTCCTCAATAATGTGTTCTTATGGTGATGAAGGTATCGTTTCATTTGCGTTGAACCAGGCTTGATATTTTCTTTCTGCATAACTGATTAGTTCTAGTGGATCCCTGTCATCCCTCTAAATAGCTTATCATTCTGAGCTTTCCAGAGATACCAATGTTGTTCTAGTTCCTCAATGTTGTTCTTTTTTCAAAAATAATCCATATTGGCATAATACTTGGTAGCGGAAAAATGTCAGGGATAGGTGATGTTGCTAACAAAGACCATGCCTCTAGAGCTGGTGAGCATTCAAATAGCATTAGTAACAGATTCTTCGGGTTGTCCACATCTAGGGCAATAGTTATTGCATTGTACTGGCGACGTGTCAGGTTCCTTATTACCGCCACGTGTCATGTTATCATTTGCCAAATAAAATGGTGTATCATTTGAGGTGCCTTTATTTTCCAAGTAAAGACTTGGAGTTTGGTTATACTGGGTTCTAGGACCTCCGTCTATTCATCAATTTCTAGTAAATTAAGTGCTAGATATTCAGTATCTAGATTTAATCGTGTATTACCCATTCTTTGTATAATTCCAGCAGAAAGTATTACGGCGATTAGCTGGACTTATAGCTAAACTCCAGATTAAAGATGTCTTTTTGGATAACATGATTCTTCCGTAACCCAACATCCCACTCCTTTGATGCTCCATTAATAAGGTCACTGATAGTAATTCTCGGATATATTACAGGAGCATTAGGTCGAGCTGGTCTGGCTGGTCCCATAGGGATCCAATGATACTCCCACACTTTGATTTCATATCATGAATATATTTTTTGTCTAATTCTAATAGAAATAGTTTCCATGCGACTGCAATAATGGTCTACACATAGAATGGATTATTCACTGAATAAATTCGCAAAGGTGAGCTAATTTAATAGTATTTTCTTCGTAAAACTCGAACCACTAATAAATCTGGGTGTTGAAGTAGTCGCCATAGCTGTTTTGCCAGTAAAATCAAATTGATCTCATGAATTATACGAAAACAAATTGGTATGTCTTGCTGTCTTTCATCTGTTGTCCTTACCTCTATTATATTTAGGGTGAAGTATTGTTGTTTGTTATTGATTTCGTATTTTAATATGAAAAGAAGGGAGAAACTGAGTTAATAATTTTTGGTATTGACTTTTCATTATTCCTACTTTCCTTAAAATTATGATATCTACAACTTTCTTATATTAACTATATGTTAAAACAACACTTTGACTTTGTCTTAAGCCTATTTGATAACTGTTCTTTACACGTTTTAATGTTCTATGAGTTAGGCAACACTACAAAACACATTCTTATCCTTGACAAGCTTGTAGTCATCGATACTGTCAAATGCCAAATTTAACAGAGTTATCATTGTTTTATAGTGTTATGCTTGTTTATGTCGTTCTGTTTATTTACATACCCTAACTTAATTCACAAATGGAGTTTTAACATACTCAGGGGCGGATCCAGTAACTCAATTAGTATGGGACACACAGTGTAAAACATATTTAAAATAGGGGAATTTACATAAACTGTAAGTTGATTATTGAAAGAAAAAATAATCATCATGGAGCATATGTCACACCCAAGACTTACCTGAGTCCGTCCCTGAAAACACTCCACTTTGAAGATATAAATATCAGACAAAAACCTTGATATATTTTGAAGTACACTAAAGTTTTCTACAACGAGTTTGTGAATTAAAATGATCAATAATTTAGATAAGTAGCTAAGTTACTGACATTGAAACTGGAATTAGAACTGATGTGGAGTTACTTTAAAAATAGAATTTCTTTTCTAAGAAACAACTGTTTCTTTTCTGTAAAGATTCACTTTGGAGAATAGAAAACTCATCAACAAAGATTTTGAAGGATTTAGTAGAGTTTTAGAAAATATTATGTTGGGGTTAAAATCGGTTCTACCCAAATCAACAACTAAAATCACCAGAAAATCATATCATTTACAAAAATGAACTAGAAATGTCCAGATAACAATTATTCATATGCCATGCCTACTTAGACAAAGCTACATAGAACAAACTTTTTATATTTCTTCCCGGAAAAGAAAATAAAGAGATTTCCGTACAATCAAGAATTAAGAGAAGCAAAACATTTTTACGAAACTGTCCATAAAAAAACTTCAGAAAGTTTCTACGGAAATATTTTCATAATAATAGCAAAAAAAAATCCGAAAACATATGAAACCATCAACGAGGAACTAAAGAGACTAGATAAGGCACATCAATGCCCTCATCACCCACAACACTCTTTCTCCTTCCACGTGCCCTCATAACCTAATCTCTTTCCTCCTCTTCTCCCAACAGCGTCTCTCACTCCCACATCACCCTCACTCTCTCATGCCTCATCAACCATCAGCCTCTCTCCATGGCCCCATCACCAAAAAACATCTCCCATCAGCCTATCTCCATTACCTCATCGCCCTCTCTCTCCTGCCTCACCGCACAGCAGCCTCTCTCCATGGCCTCATCGCCAAACCACATTTCCTGGGACCTGTTCTTCTCTCCTCATCCCCCATGACCTCACTCTCCTCCCTCATCACCAAACCACATCACCCATGACCTCTCACTCACGGCTCATCGCCATTTCCCCTATTCATAATTTTGTCATGTAAATTCTGTCCAATTTGTTCTTCATTTGGTCGCAATCAGAGATGCATTTGAGATTTCATGTAGAAAAGAAGAAACACTTTGTCTCGTAAAATTTAGCCAAACGTCAAGTAAAAACGATTAACTTAAATACCAATAAAAAATTGACGAAACAGACTGATTTTTATCATTCCGTAGACAAGCAGCAGAAAAACCCACAACTTCGAGCGATGACGATTTCCTGAGAAATATGGTAAAACATACACAGCCCACTTACGACTTATGACATGAAGCGGCCCAATTTGAATGAAAGAAACAGGACAATGGAATATTTTCGGAAAGGATAAACTCGAATCCTGAAATGCATGATAGAAGAATATGAAAGAGATCATTTTGAAGAGGCAGACTGGAGTCCGCCTATTGAATTGCTCTAGTAGTACCGAAATTGGTTAAATATCCGAACGGATTCAAAATTTGGATATCTAAAACACTAAAACCGAACCCGATCTGAACCAAACTATTTTGAGTATCCAAATATATCCGAATCAGATTTATATACTTGAATATGTTAGCTCTTTTTAGATTTAGTATCCAAAAATATCCAAAATGCATAAGATATTATGAAGTCTAAAATATTTGAAAATATATACAAATTGTCAAAAGTGTATATTTAAAATAGCTAAACAATATCCATCCAAATATTCAAGCCAAACCAATTTTTTATGATAAGTTTAGGTGGCATACATTATTTACATTTATATATTTTATTTTATTTTTAGATTTTCGGAAATTTTAATTATATAAAATTCTAATATTTTAAAAATAATTTAAACGGATTATTCAAACCTGAATAGAACCCCCAAAGATCCAAACCAAACCTGAACCGAAATGTCTAAATACCTGAATGAGGTTAAAATCTTTAACCCCGAAAACCTAAAACTCGAATAAACCCGAAGCGAATCCAAATGGGTACCCAAACGCCCACCCTATTAATATTAGTGATGTGATTTTTGTTTTAATATATTGAAGTTAAAAAAAAATATGTAGCCCAATATGCTGAATCCAAAAACTTGTCCAAATAATCTTTTTAGATCTCTTATCTTCCTCTTCAATGGAGATCAAGAGCTTCATCGCTTCAGAATCCTCTGAGATATACATAGTGAGGTTTTTAAGGCTAACCCATATTGCAGAGCTTCAAAATGAAATTAAATTTTACAGAATCTAAAGAAGTTTAGTGTATTTGGCTAGCCAAGATATCTTTCTTCTCTACCTCTGTCACTCTAACCTCTTTGGATGTGGCTTGACTTTTATAATGGTGTTAAATGTAAGAATCACAGTGTTTCTGTTCCCAGCAATTCTCTGCTCCTATAAAAGGGATCAAGATACCTAAACACTTGTGTGATTTCATATGTTCAGGTAAAAAGTTCTGCAATTCCATCAAACGATCTAATTTGAAAAATAAAATACTTACTTTAATGGTTGGAGCTGTTGTTGGTGGTGCTACTTAGTTTTGTTCCAACCGCTGCATAAAATGGAACCATGGACCAAGGTTAGTCTAGCATTCTAAATATGTTTAGCTGTCTTTTTCAAGATTCACAAAAAAAAAAACTAATTTACAAACTACACAAGTGTTTTTTTAATCTTCATGTGTTATTGCCATTCTTATTCCTTATTCGGAAATGAAAATGCAAGCTAATATTCAACATTCTTCTTTCACTATTAGATTTTCAAGTGGTTATAAATATCAACTCACCGATAATTTTCAAAATTACAATGGTCATGGTATATGTAGGCTCTTACGAGCTAAGTCGAATAAACATGCAAGCAATTAATGAGCTGGCCATAGGCTAATATAGTTAACTAATGCTGATCTTATCTATTTCACAGAAAATCCACATGTACATCTTTTTAAACTATAACGCCAGGATCCGTTCCAAGAGAAAGCACACTCACAACGGAGCTTAGAGAAGTCTTAAAATTTTCCTATCTTATTTCCTGTAAAAAAAATAGGAGTCTCCTTAGGGTAAACACACAAGACAGAGATCAAGTGAAACCTTACCGAAACAAAGTTTCGCCAACTTCCCTCACGTTGCCGCCTCACACAAGCACCACCACCGGACTCTCACATCTGTTGCCCCCAGCCCGCTGGTCGTTCTTCCTAGAGGTTAAGCCTTTGATCTTGAAACACTGGCCGTCGTCTTCTTGCATTTAGTGCATCTAACTAGACTCAATCTCACCCATAAGGTAAGTTTTAAATCTTCTTAGTTTCTACTCTCTCTCTCTTGTAAGTCACTTGATGTGACAAATCTGAACCCTAAACCCCCCTTCTCATCTCTTGCAGTTTTAAGATTACATATCTGATATTGTAATTGTCTCTCCTTCTTTTCTAGATTCTGACTTGTACTATCAAGCCAAACTATAGTGAGTACCCGGTTGTGAACTCTTCTCATGACTTGAAACACTTCAGGTGTGAGGCTTTGTTAATGTTGTCTATGAATTGTATGGATTTTTTTTTATTTGATGATTGTTAAATCTAGTTGTTGATATGTATTAATGTAGTGAAAATCACCTAGGACTTTTTAGGTTGTTAAATAGTAAACTGGTTGTGCGGTGTGAATAATCGTGGTAACGTTATGTGATGATAATAATTGAGATGAGTAATTGTGTCATGAGAATGATAGGATGATGTAGTATGTGATGTTGTGACACTGAGAACAGGAGTGGTCAGGAATTTATGGATGAGGATGTGGATAGCAGCGTCAGTAAGATCGAGTCATTCTTAATCTGGGCATAAGTAGCTATGGTGACCGGTGAGTGAACAGTGCCGTATTTGCTAGCAGGCCACAACCAAGTAGTCACATATGAGGCGGACAGCCTCAACTGAGCCAACCGGCCAAAAGTGGATAGGTCCTAGAGATATAGGTTTATTGTTGCATACTAGGTGATATTAGCTTGTGATTGTGTTTGTTGTTTTTCTTTTCCTGAGATATATCGTAGATTCCTAGAACTTACCTAGGAAGTACAGGAGTAGGATTCATGGGTGGTGTCACACTTTAGGGATTTCATTTATAAAGCTTTATTTAAGTCATATAAGCTATGGTTTTTATTTTATTCATTTTTTCAAATTAAGTTGTTTTGTAAAAAAAAAATATTTTGTAACAAAGGAAGAATTGAACATGAAGTAAGCATTGTTAAGGTTGGAAGTAAGAGCTTGAAGTGGGAAACTTTGCTGGAAGCCCCCTGGAAACAACCGTGTCGCCATGAATGCAGCGGGTTGAGAGGAACTGCGGACACAATAGGGAGACTATAAAGGATGATTTCAGGGTAACATTGTCGCAGCAGGGGCAGGAGTTCTACCACCTCCACCGGGACATGACACAAACCCACCACCATAGCCGGCGCCACTAGAAAATTTATTTTTCCATGAACCGGCCTATCAGTATATGATGAGACACATGAGATACATGTAGTTTGAGGTTTTCAGAGGGAAAGCGGATGTTATCGCTGTAAATAACTGGAGGAAGAGTCTGGAAAATAACTCGGGAGATTTCATTTGTAAAGCTTTATTTAAGTCATCTAAACTATGGTTTTTATTTTATTCATTTTTTCTAATTAAGTTGTTTTGTAATAAAGGAAGAATTGCACATGAAGTAAGGATTGTTAAGGTTGGAAGTAAGAGCCCGAAGTGGGAAACGTTGCTGGAGGCTCCCTGGAAACAACCGGGTCGCCATGACAGCAGCGGTTCGAGAGGAACTGCGGACACACCAGGGAGACTATGGAGGATGATTTCCGGGTAACATTGTCGCAGAAGGGGCAGGAGCTCTACCACCTCCACGATACAGGACACAAACCGACCACCATAGCCGGCGCCACTAGAAAAATTATTTTTCCATGAACCGGCCTATCAGGATATGATGAAACACATGTGATACATGTAGTTTGAGGTTTTCAGGGGAAAGTGGATGTTATTGCTGTAAATAACTGGAGGAAGAATCTGGAAAATAATTCGAGGGATTTCATTTATAAAAAACTTTATTTAAGTCATCTAAACTATGGTTTTTATTTTATTCATTATTCAAATTAAGTTGTTTTGTAAAAAAAAAAATTGTAATAAAGGAAGAATTGAAATGAAGTAAGGATGCTTAAGAATGGAAGTAAGAGCCTGACGTGGGAAACTTTGCTGGAGGCCCCCTGGAAACAACTGGGTCGCCACGAATGCAGCAGTTCAAGAGGAACTGCAGACAAACCAGGGAGACTATGGTGGATGATTTCCGGGTAACATTGTCGCAGCAGGGGCAGGAGCTCTACCACCTCCACTGGGACAGGACACAAACCCACCACCATAGCCGGCACAACGAAAAAAAAATATTTTTCCATGAACCGGTCTATCAGGATATGAGGAGACACATGAGATACATGTAGTTTGAGGTTTTCAGAGGGAAAGCGGATGTTGTCGCTGTAAATAACTGGAGGAAGAATCTGGAAAATAACTACGATGCAGCCATATACAGTTTGTGGTACAACTCAAAGATGACACCTTGGTGTGAAAGGGTGGTGGAAGGTGTTCGAGGGTTGTATAAACTGACATTGACAGATTTATTGGAGGCTTTCAATGGAAGTACTTCCCAACAAAAGCATTATATCAGATAGAGATTCATTTTCTGAACATTTTCCAAGGAATCAGAAGTGTGAGTGAATATGGAAAGGACATTAACCAATTGAGGAAGTTCACAAACCATTATCTGGGGAAACAGGAACTGATACGCCGTTTCTTGAAGGAATGTGGATCGAGCTGCAGAAAAGTAACAACATGCGGGAATATCTGTACATTTATGATCTGAACAAAATACTCCAGAACAGGAGGTGAGTTCGAGAAGGAGAACATACAGAATTAGGCATAAAAAGCCCAAAGTCTAAAGAGGAAGTGAGATACCACCATTGCCATAGAGGTCGTTTCTCTGCAGAAAGTTTGCGATAAATGCCGACAGAACTAACCTGGGAATGTTGGTTGAGAGCGTGCTACTTCTGCAGCCAGTATGGCCATGTTAATAGGTTTTGTCTCAATGGATGACAAAGCCAGCTTGTAAGACCCCATGGAGGATGATATTTTCAGTGTGGATTACCTGGACATCAGTTTAAGGACTGTAAGGTGGAGTTAATTGGGCCGCGGCTAGGGCTTACAATTCCTGCCACCATTAACTTAAAAGCCGGCAACAGGATCAATACTGTTCATCTTAGAGGATCACAACGGAACATAACTAAACGTGGGTTTTTCTTCTAGCAAAATATTTTGTTGGTTATATGGTGAGTTGAGTATATTAATTTGAATATAATAGCTTATCTATAGTAAATCCTATAGAATCTATAGAGATTGGGAGAGTGGTGGCACACACTCTCTTCGACACTGAGGCAACCCATAGCTTTGTTCACAAAGCTAACCCGATGATGGATCTATAAGGGTACGCTTAAGCAGGGACCACAGGGGTCTATACCACTGGACCAAAGGGAATGAAGACCATGAGGATATACAAGGAGGTATTGGTGTCGCTCGCTGGTGTGAATTTTCCAAGAGACCTGATAGAATTGGAGTTAGGCAGTACAAAGTGATTCTCATAATGAACTTGCTATCTCAGTATAAAACAGTAGCCGACTAAGCCAAGGCATGCATCTGGATCCCACAGGAGGAGGGCTGGATAGTATTCAACAAAATGAAGATAAAACATGAGTTTCTATCATATCCATGATGCATGCACATAAGTTACGTTAATGGATGACATCTTAGTGGTGGCCAATTACATGGACATATTTGAAACGCTATGTGGACCCTCACCTGATTGGAAAAAGGCCTTAACTATAAAATAAGAAATCGAGGCGACACTTGTTTTTAAGGCATCCTATCGGTTTGCACCCACTAAAATGTTTGAGCTTAGGAAACATTTGGTGGATTTGATGGAAAAAGGATTCATTCATCCAAGCATCTCGCATTGGGGCGCATTCGTGCTACTCATAAAGAAGAATAACGGGAGCCTTATGCTTTGCCGAGGGTTGAACAAGGTGGCCATTAAGAAACCATAGCCGTCATCTTCTCGAATATGCTGCTTGTAACCAGATCAAATCTCAGCCATAATGTAAGTCTTAGATCTCTTAGTTCACTTTCCTTCTCTCTTCTATGTTACTGGACATGACATACTCTAAAACACCCTACTCATCTCTCGAAAGTTTTGAGAGTGCATATATAATGTTGTGACCATCTCTCCTTTTTCTGAATCCAAATCAGTACCGTAAAGCCAAGCTAAGGTGAGGACCCAGTTGTGAACTCTTCTCATTCCTTATATCATTTCTGGGCGTGAGCTATTTGTTAATGTTGTCTAGGAATTGTATAGATTGTGTTAATTTGATGAACTGTTAGATCTAGTTATTGATTAGTATTGATAAAAGGAATTTAGGCTTTGTTAGACTGTTAAATGGTACACCGGTTGTGTGATGTTAAGGATTTTGATGGCGAGTTATATGATCATAATGATTAAAATAAGAACTTGTGTAGTGAGAATGATAGAATGATGTGATGTGTGATGTTGTGATACTGAGAATGGGTGTGGCCATGAATTATGGCTAAGGATGTAGATAGCAGCGCCGATAAGATCGAATCTTGTTGTGTATGAGGGTAAGTGACTATGATGACTGGAGATAGGGGTGGGCGTTCGGATACCCGTTCGGATTCGGATCGGGTATTTTGGATTTTTGGGTATTTCGGTATAAGGTATAAAACCCGTTTGGGTATTTCTATACTTTGGGTCAGGTTCGGGTATTTTTAGTTTGGGTTCAGTTATTTCGGGTCGGGTTTTGGATATTTTGATTTTGAAAAAAACGAATTCTTTGTTTCTCAAGTTTTTTGTATTTAAACATATAACTTTCACTTAACTTGTATTTCTATTTTTTTAATAGATTGTGATATACCATGGATTTTACCCGTTTTTACCCATGGTATATAAGTGTTTTTACTACTATTATCTATGTTTTGGAGTCTATTAGGTATGTTTTCAGGTTCAGAAGCATTTTGGAGAAAAGTGATATTTTAGGTGCCTTTTTGGAGCTTAAAGAAGAGTTCACATGTGATCAAGACCAGAGGTCGACACCAAGAGTTACACATCGATCGATGCACACTCTGTGCTATCAATCGACACACATTAGCCGAAGGACGATACATCGAGACCATAATCGATCGATGTACACCCTGTACTATTGATCGATACTGAGGCGGCAGAAAGACAAGTTGGACCTCGCCGAACTTGAAGCCCAAGATATCACATTTTACAAGAATGCCCCTGACGATTTTTTTAACCTAATGAACTCATATTTATATGTGCCTAAGTATTTTGGCAGAGATAGAGAGTTTTTACAAGTTTTAAATAGTTTCTAAGTATTAGAGGGTTTCACCTCCTTCTTCTTCTAATCATTTCTTTTCTGTTTTCAATACTTTGCAAGTTCTCAATAAAGTTCTATTCAGTTCTTTATTTGTTCTTCTTAACAAAGGTTATAGGATTCCTGATCTAGAGGAGAGATCCAAAGATATTTGTGATTGAGACCTAAGTGTTCACCCTCTAATAGATCTATGAATTCCTATTATTACCTTGTTGATATGAACTACTTAGCCATGTCTGAGTAGATTCATTTGTTAGATTTAGGGTTTAAATAGGATATGAGGGATTAGCCCCAGCCTATAATTGCTATAGTTGTGATATTTATTGTTAGGATTGTTCACTAAAGCTTTTCTAGCTTAGCTACCTAGAACATGAACTTGGATTGCCTTGTTTATTACATGCAATACCTTATAACATCCTAAACATGCTATGACCCTCTTGAGATATGCGAAAGCTGATCTAAGATCATGGTAAGCATTGTATCAACTCGCACATAAAGCTTGCTTAGAGCCGTATCGATCGATACTCCTATAGAGTAATCGATCGATGTAGCTAGAGGTGTATCGGTCGATATTCCTATCGAAACATCGATCGATACCATCGGCAGAGTAGCCGACCGCAACACCATTTAGCATCTAAGTAATAGATGGTCTAAATAATGCGAGAGCTGATGGATTCATTTAATAAGTGTTGAGCTCTGACATATCATGCAAGCAACTTGTTAGCCTTTATAGTATTTATAATCCTGAATTCCTGAATACCTACCCTGAATCTAACTTCTTTTCTTAATTGTCTTAAAACCAAATCCTTTCATCTGAGTAATCTTACCATTATTCAACAAACCTGCAATTTACTTTTAAACCATTTTCAACCTAGCATAGTCACTAAGATTGCATCTTATTTGTACACTAGCTCTCTGTGGATTCGATCCCTAAGTACTACAACCTAATCTCTTATTTGAGAGAGTAAAGTCACTCCTTAGGGTAATTTGAGTGATATCAAATTTGGCGCCGTTACCGGGGAGCTTTGATACAATAGGATTTAATCTAATTAGGTCTAGGTTATTTTTATTTTTATTTTAATTTGTTTTCTGACACAAATTTTTTTCTTGTCTTTTCAGGTACAATACCAGCAGTACCAGAAGCAACAAGGAATCTCAACTTTTGTTCTCAGAAGACCCTGCTAGCTTGGAACGTTCAATCCGCAAGGAAATCCGTTCCGCATCAATCGACACCATCAACTGCCTATCGACCGATACCGACGCACCCCTGCCGACCGAGACACCGTCTTCGTCGACCGACACTACTTCACCGTCGACCGACACATTTCATCCGACATCGATCGATACACCTATCTGTATATCGATCGATACTGTTCCGCGAGTCATGGTTGCGCCTATTATTCTCATACGAGATGAGAATGGAGACTTGCGTGACCAAGAAGGTCACCTTCGTAATGAAGCAGGTCAGAAACTCAATGCTCAGAATGAAGTAATTCCTGAGCCAGAAACTTCACCTACGGGAGCTGTTCAACCTGTAGGAGAGGCTGCTCGAACACTAGCTGACTACAACCGTCCAGATCAGTTCTACACCAACAGATCAGCCATTCGTCCCTCTGCTATTCAGAGAGGCGATTTCGAGCTCAAGCCGCAGTACTACACCCTTGTGGGACAGATACCCTACTGTGGGCTGTCCAATGAGCATCCCATGGACCATCCGGAGGTTCAAGGATCTCATATCTGCTATCAAAGCCAATGGAGTCCCTGTGGACTACCTTCTCTGTAAGCTCTTCAAACACTCTTTATCTGGAGAAGCTTTGCAGTGGCTTAAGCAGGTACCACCAGGATCTCTTACATCCTGGAGCGACATCAAAAACGCATTTTTGCGTAACTTCTTTGATGATGCGCGCGCTGAAGACTTAAGGAGGAAAATTGCCACATTCAACCAGGAGCCTGGAGAGTCATTCAAGGATACCTGGATCAGATTCAAGTCTTACCAGCGAGACTGCCCACACCATGGATTCAACAAAGTGCAACTGTTCGCACTTTCTTGAGGCATCGCACTTTCTTCGAGGCATCGCGACTGAAATATCACATGGCTCGACACTACGAGTGAAGGCAACTTCACCACAAGGAATCTGAAGATGCTGTGAAGCTAATAGAAAACCTAGCATCCAGCAACAGCACGAAGAACATTGTAAGAGCAAGATCTGCAGTGTTCCTTGAAAGGAACAGATAAATGAGATACAAGCTACACTTGAAAATGTTCAGAAACGCTAAACAAGCAAATCTGCTCAGTGGAGGATGCGAAGCTGATGAAGAAGATGACTACATAGAAGCGAAGTCAACTGATCGTGGAACTGGATTTCAGAGATCTGGAAACCAAGGAAACAGAAACTTCAGACAAAGAGGAAACTTCAACAGCAGAACCCCAACAACAACAGGAGTTATGGAAACTCATCTTACATGAAGCCACCCACACCAACCCCGAAGGAAAGCTAGAAGACATGCTCAGCAAAGTTCTTGAAAGCCAGCAGCAGCTTAGAGGTGAACTTCAATGGAAAGATTGACGCTGTCTACACCACTTTGAACACAAAGCTTGATGCTTTGAGTACTCGTGAAGAAACTAGAGACTCGTGATTCAGACATGAGAAGTGTTAAGCGGAAGCTTTAGGAAAGGGATCGAGAAGAAGCAACAGGCCACAACGCCGTGCTATCATAGAAGATGATTTTGGAGAGTGGTTAAGCAAGAGAAGCTGCAAGAGGGAGACTTCCGATCGAAGTTCCATGAGTATTGGCGGCAACCATCGAATCGACCGATGTTAGACATCCACATCGATCGATGTACGCCAACACCAATCGATCGATGGACTCAGACGAGCATCGACCGATGGCTCTTGAAGAATCCACTCACGAAAGCAACGTGAAGATACTTACTCACGAGGAGTTCGCAGCAAAGCAACCACATCCGCTACTAACATCGAATCGACAGGACAGACGTCCCATCGATCGATCCAAGGATAATGACATCGACACACCCAACCTGTCGATTGATACGTTATCACACGCCGAGCAACTTTCCAAAATAGATGTTGCACGACTTAATGCACTCCGGGAGCAATCTAAGCCTTCCAAAAACCCACCAACCGCCATAATGAAGAAGCCCACGGATATCATTGATCCAATGGAGATAGAATAGGAAAAAGATGGCAGAGTTCTCATAAAAATAAAAGAGAAGGTTCCTAAACACCTTAAAAGAGGAGTTAATGAGAAAGAGTTGGCAAGTTTCAAAGAGAGTTCTAAGAATACCTACAGAGAAACCCTTGAAGAAGCCTACTTTTCACACAGATTGCAGATGTTTTTCAAAGAAACTAAGGAGACAGAAGAAGACATGAGGAGGATGTTCAACCAAGTCAGAGAAAGTATGAAGAAGAGGACCAAACTTGAGAAGAAGGGTGATCCAGGGAAATTTTTTGTTCCTTGCTCAGTACATGGGATCAACTTCCCACGTGCCCTACGTGACACGGATCTGAGTTAGCATCTTATCCAAGGTGATAGCAGACCATCTAGGTCTGAAGATGAGCCTACTGAAGAATCATTAATCTTTGTGGATTGTTCTCAGCAGAACTTTGGAGGAATTGTGAGAAACCTTGAGGTTACCATAGGAGAAGCCCTAATACCAGTAGACTTCCATGTCTTGGACGTCAAGGTAACCCTACCTACTTTGCTACTTGAAGAGCCTAGCCACGCTTGGAGCAGTCTCGCAACCTTCAGACAAACAAATTGTGCCTAACCCTCGATCAATCCTACGATCTACTATGAGCCAAGACGAGTCATCAAGGTCCCTAAGAAGATCCAAGACGCTCAGACAGTAGCTGCTTGCTATTGGGAGATGAATACGATTCACAAGACGATAATGCAGACAGAGACTCCAGAATCGATCGATGGCAGCACTGTCTCATCGATCAACCCTAGTGACCAGACATCGATCGACACACTTACATGGTCATCGATCGATTCACTATTCAATCAGATCGAGGAGGAGTTTCGGTCATTTCAAGTAAACGAGGGAGAACGACTACTACATCCCACCACACGCTGCAAATACTACTCACATATAGGAGTATACTGATGATTACGAGGAGGAGAGAGCTATAGAGTGTCACAACCTTCCAGAAGATGAAGATTGACCTCTCCACCACAACCTCAGAATCACGACATCGATCGACGGGCCTTCTCCCCATCGATCGATACTACTTGCCTCGATCATTCGACAACACGTCGACAACAAGTTTAGACTACTCAATCGAGCTGGGCGACATTACCAGCACGAGAGCTTCGAGGTCGAGACCGCAACGCCAACATACATTACCCAACCCGAAGAAGTCTCATCGATCGACACGGCACCAATACAATCGACCGATAGGCCCGAACAACCATCGACCGATTCAGAACTCGTACATCGACCGATACATGCATCAAACCATCCTAGGTAACAAATTCAAATGTACTTGATTTCGTAATCTAATCTCGGATGAGTTTGGTATTTTCAGGATTCACAAGGTTTTGCACACTCAATGGATGGATGAACACTCCACATATCCAGAGAGGACATTGCAGACGTCCTACAGTTAGCCAACGGATCTCAAAACCTATTCCAACAACAACGCTACGGACTAGAGCACCATCATCAGACCGTGAGGCGCACACAACAACCGAACCAAAGGAAGCCGAGGATAATCATCTCAACACGAGGACCCAGATTAACGAAATCGATCGATAATAAGTGTATCACATCGATCGATAGTGTCCTGAATTCGAAAGAGAGCCTTCGAAATGGAGTTCAAAAATCTTTGGGAGCAGAGATGAGTATGGGGTCTACAGAGACGAGAAAGGGTTTGCTAGAGGAATAGATGGTGACGCCATCGAGTTTCTAAAGACGACATCAAGAAACCGCTTAAAGAACTTCAATGGACGAAATTCTACATCTGTCTACGAGCACGCTAGTTCATTTACATGAAGAGAATTGGTGCAAGAAACCTACACCAAAAACGATCAACGAGATGTTCACCGGTCTACTGGAGAACACAAATGGGAAAAGCTCTCCATGGAAAAGAGTTTAGAGGAGGCTACGGACAGCTTCGCAGTGAGATGAACTGATGTTCAGTGTAGACCAGGGATTACTCAAGAAGGTTCAACATCTTGACCTGAACTTGAAGATCTTCAACGCATTTAACCATGGCCAGACAGTTCAATATCGATCGACGGAGTAACATCCACATCGATCGATATGAAGCTCGCACCATCGACCACCTACTCAAAACATGAGGTCGATGAGTCTCTTGGAGATATCTGGAAAGAACTGAAGAAAGCGAAGATCGTCTCAGCAGCAAACTCACCAAAACCTCTGAACCTATCTTCCACAACCTGGGGATCTAAGCATCCGCATATAAGAGATGAAGAGATCTATCCGCCTTATCAATGAGGCACATGCAGATATGAACCCCGGCACCTGCAATCCTTTTAGAGGATTGACTCGTCTGAAAGCAGCTGAGAGGAAAATTGCTGATATACACTTCTTAGTAGACAAAGAAGTGGAGGAACTCGCGACCACGCATGGATACTATGCAGAGAGGCTGAGAAGTTCCAACGCCAACTAGATTATCAGGCTGCATCAATTGCATCGATCGATGAGCTCAACCTCACGCCGATCGATAAGCCGACTGAAATCGACGGCCAGCTGAAGCTCTTGCCGAAGCTTCACGAGAATCATAAAAATCGATCGATGAACAACATGTTGCATCGATCGATATACGACTTCAGAGATCTGCACCAGAGCTGATTTGGATAAGTTAGCTGATGAAGTCTACACGGCAATCACAAGCGGGATGATTCACAAGACGACGCCAGAGGCACGTATTTCCCGCTAATCAACGAGGTTGGCAGCATGGAATCTAAAGAAGGGATGCAGAAAGAAATCAAAACCATTCAGAGGCAGCTTTGAGCAGACCTGCACCCTTAGCATCGATCGACAGAGGATCCAGCGCATCGACCGACGGCCCTGAACAGCCATCGACCGACAACTCAACAAAGGAATCGATCGATACCAGCTCCATCCACGATAAAATGATCCAACGCCGATTCAATGCAAGCAGATCTCGGTGATCTTCGTAACATGCCTACAAGAAATTAGGATGGCACGAGCTCAACATTGAAGGTCATGAAGAAAGGATTCAAAGGATCACCGATGAGTTGATTGAGATAAAGAAACGAACCAGAGAATATGAAGCCACAAGAAGCCTATTTGACGCTTGGTTCGGTGGGAAGAAAGATATAGAGGATATTTGTTTCCCAACAAGTACCTGGACTTCATCTCAGTAGCTCATTCCATCCAAAGTCAAGCTAGATGACTATAATCAAAGCGCTGAGTGGGAGGCAACCCATTGTTAGGTAGTTTTCATTTCATTTTATCTTTAGGATTTTATTTTTCGTATTTGTTTTCTTTGCTTACGATTAGACGATTACCACTGAAATCGGCCGACATGACATAGTCGATATCGATCGACATGCACCAAACAAAAGCGATCGACGAAGGCGACTCAACATCGATAGATATGCATCACGGTCAGGTATATCGCTCTAACTTTTTCGATATCAGTATTCTATTTTTGCCTATGCCTTAACCGATGGTTATACATCGGGACAGTGTATGATTTAAGTATGGGAGATGATTACTGATGCTGTTTACCTTTGACTTCATCTAAAAATTTTCAAAATGGTTTTTATTGAGTCAAGAAAGGGATAATGATAATTTAAATTTTCACTTTTTATCTAACCAATCTTTTAGGCACCATTCTTAGATTTGTTGATACAGAATGTACTATAGATGCTAAAGTTGATCACCTATCAGCTATGACAACGCTTTAATTGATTGTCCGAGGAACCAAAGCTGATTTCCAACCTAACCTGACATTTCTGCTTGTCTTGGGGCTTGGTATACATGAGATCGGATGCTTCAAACAAGTCTGGAAGGTAAAGCCTTGTGTAGATAGATTTATCACCCTCTCTCTCATTTTCGAAATTAGATTTAACTTTATTCAGTTTAAAAAAAAATTGAAAATTAACTTAAATTCATGTTCTAGACTAGTTAGTTATTACTTAGGAAGGAATTGAAGGGCTTGGCGGTTACCCCCAAGACTTGATTCATAAGAGTTTATTGGTAAAGGGTTCAAACAGGCTTGGTGGTTACCCCTTCAAGACTTGCTTCAAGAATGAATCCTAGGATATAGGTCAAAAAGAAGTGAACAGACTTGGTGGCTGCAACCATTAAGGCTTGATTCATGGAAGCCTGTCAATCTTGGTCAATGTCTTGCAAATGAAAGCAGACTTGACTAGGAGAGAAAAAGTAGAGAGAGGATAGGAACTAATTTTACCTGCAGGTCCAGATACTTGTTTGAGCAACCTTGCATCCTGATCGATACTCCCAAGGTAAAGCTTGCACTTTTAATTATATGTACGAAATGAAATCAATAGAGGGTTAGTCATACATGATTGCTAAGTTGTTAGCTAGATGACCAAGGTTGTTTAATTAGGATATTGCATAATGTGTTTCGTGATTGATGACTCTTAGATGTGGTTTGCAACAAAGTAGAGGTTGTGATTCTAAGTTTGAATTTGATTTAGTTCCTGCTTTTCAAAACCTCTTTCATAAAGACTGCACTGTGTTTGCTTGAGGACAAACAAAAGGTTAAGTCTGGGGAGTTGATATACCATGGATTTTACCCGTTTTACCCATAATATATAAGTGTTTTACTACTATTATCTATGTTTTGGAGTCTATTAGGTATGTTTTCAGGTTCGAAGCATTTTGGAGAAAAGTGATGTTTTATGTGCCTTTTTGGAGCTTAAAGAAGAGTTCACCCGTGATCAAGACAAGAGGTCGACACCAAGAGTTATACATCGATCGATGCACACTCTGTGCTATCGATCGACATACATTAGCCGAAGGACGATACATCGAGACCATAATCGATCCATGTACACCCTGTACTATCGATCGATCGAGGCGGCAGAAAGACAAGTTGGACTGGCCAACTTGAAGCCCAAGATATCACATTTTACAAGAATGTCCCTGACGAGTTTTTTAACCTAATAAACTCATATTTATATGTGCCTAAGTATTTTGGCAGAGATAGAGAGTTTTTACAAGTTTTTAATAGTTTCTAAGTTTTAGAGGGTTTCACCTCTTTCTTCTTCTACTCATTTCTTTTACTATTTTCATTACTTTGCAAGTTCTCAATAAAGTTCTATTCAGTTCTTTATTTGTTCTTCTTAACAAAGGTTATAGGATTCTAGATTTAGAGGAGAGATCCAAAGATATTTGTGATTGGGACCTAAGCGTTCACCCTCTAATAGATCTATGAATTCCTATTATTACCTTGTTGCTATGAACTACTTAGCCATGTCTGAGTAGATTCATTTGTTAGATTTAGGGTTTAAATAGGATATGAGGGATTTGCCCCAGCCTATAATTGCTATAGTTGTGATATTTATTGTTAGGATTGTTCACTAAATCTTTTCTAGCTTAGCTACCTAGAACATGAACTTGGATTGCATTGTTTATTACATGCAATACCTGATAACATCCTTAACATGCTATGACCCTCTTGAGATATGCGAAAGCTGATCTAAGATCATGGTGAGCATTGTATCAACTCGCATAAAGCTTGCTTAGAGTCAGATCGATCGATACTCTATAGAGTAATCGATCGACGTAGCTAGAGGTGTATCGGTCGATATTCCTATCGAAACGTCGATCGATACCATCGGCAGAGTAGCCGACCGCAACACCATTTAACATCTAAGTAATAGATGGTCTAAATAATGCGAGAGCTGATGGATTCATTTAATAAGTGTTGAGCTCTGACATATCATGCAAGCAACTTGTTAGCCTTTATAGTATTTATAATCTCAATTCTGAATACCTACCCGAATCTAACTTCTTTTCTTTATTGTCTTAAAACCAAATCCTTTCATCTGAGTAATCTTACCATTACTCAACAAACCTGCAATTTACTTTTAAACCATTTTCAACCTAGCATAGTCACTAAGATTGCATCTTATTTGTACACTAGCTCTCTGGATTCGATCCCTAAGTACTACAACTGAACCTCTTATTTGAGAGAGTAAAGTCACTTCTTAGGGTAATTTGAGTGATATCAGATTGAAAGATTAATAGATTTGAAGATAATATTTTGAAAATAAAAGATACTATTTTGATTATTTTTTAAAAAATTTGGATGTAACTTTTGTTAATGCATGAAAAAATAAAATTTGACATGCATTTTAAGTGAGTTAAAATTCACTTTTCTTGCAATTATATGTATATTATTTAATTTTTAACTATGTGAGCATAATCAATATAAACGTTTTGAATAAAATTAGAGACGTAAACTAGGAATATAGGGTTAATGATACATATGTTCGATTATCTTCGGATATCCATTCGAGTTCGGGTATTATCCGTTCGGATTCAGATATCTAATCTCTCTTAATTCAATACCCGTTCGGGTATTTTGCTACTTCGGTTCGGAATTTGGTTCGGGTTTTTTGAGTCGGGTTCGGATACGGGTTCGGGTATCGGATAAAATCCCCAGCCCTAACTGGAGAGTAGACAACAACATATGAGCCAACGGGCCACGGCCGGGTAGTAACATAGAAACATGGGGTGGACAGAGCCAGCTGAGCTAACGGACCACGAGAATATAGGTCCTAGAGGTATATATATGTTGATTGCTACATGCTAGATGATATTAGCTTATTATTATGCTTGTTGTTTTTCATGTCTTGAGATCAGTTAGTAGGTTCCTGAAACCTACAGCTACCCACTGAGTAATTCCATTACTTACCCTTCTTCTTTCAGGTGCATACGAGAAGGTGTAGGAATAAGAGTCATGAATGGTTATACACTTTGAGAATTTCATTTCTATTTAATTGTCACCTAAACATTATTCTAAAATTTGGTTTTTATTTGAAGTTTTATTGTTTTGTAAGACTATTTCATTTTGGAATAATTGAAAGTATTGTATTAGAAGAAAGGATGAATAAGGTTGAAAGTATGATCTTAGGGACGAAGTTTACATATTTATATATATTTTTAGCCGAAACTATGATTGCATTTGCATACATATATATATTAGTAAAGCAAATATAAATTAGACGTGAAAAAAAAAGAGGCGACATGTGATGATATATAGCGATGGGTCATCAAGCGAATTTGTATTCTTATGATAAGTGCCAACCATGCTTATTTTGGGGCTTCTCTTCTTATTGCAGAAGTAGCCCCCATGTTCACGTGATCCCTTCTTTCCATTCTTGCCCTATATATTCATATAACCTTTCTTATCTTTCCTCCATCCGCTCTTCTCAACATGGAGTCATCCAAACTCTCATCTCTTTCTCTATGTTTCATTCTCATTTGCATTATCTTCTTTCCCCAACAATCCTTCTCATGCGGCTCCTGCAACCACAGGAAGGGTGGAAACCCCTCCATTAAACCCCCTGTTACTGTTCCTAAGCTACCCGTTCCTCCAGGGACTGTTCCTAAGCTTCCAGTTCCTCCGGTGACAGTTCCGAACCTACCTGTTCCTCCAGTGACCGTACCTAAGCTTCCAGTTCCTCCGGTGACAGTTCCCAAGCTACCTGTTCCTCCTGTCACCGTCCCAAAGGTACCCGTACCTCCCGTGACCGTCCCAGAACTACCACTTCCTCCTGTGGGTGGGTTACCCATACCTCCAGTGGGAGGGCTACCCACATTGCCGCTGCCACCATTGCCGATTGTGGGTCCTCTCCTTCCTCCAGGGACAAACCCTCCTGCAGCAGGAGGAAAAGATTGCCCTCCACCCCCCGGTAGCCATAAGCCACCATCAGGCACTGGGAAGGCGACATGTCCAATAGACACGCTGAAGTTGGGGGCGTGTGTTGACTTGCTGGGAGGTTTAGTAAAGATAGGGTTTGGAGACCCAGCCGTTAACAAATGCTGTCCGCTACTTAAAGGCCTCGTTGAAGTTGAAGCAGCAGCTTGTCTCTGCACTACACTCAAGCTTAAAGCTCTTAACCTTAAGCTGTACGTCCCAGTTGCTCTTCAGCTTCTTCTTACCTGTGGCAAAAACCCACCTCCGGGCTACACTTGCTCCATCTGAGAAATTTAGTCCAGTTAAAGGGTATGCTCATATTTCTTTCCTTTAAATAAAGCTTAATTTAATCTTCATTAAGAAATTATATTTTACTCACACGTCTTTAGCCCAATTACTAAAGTACATTAATGTGCATGCAATTGTATTTGATAATATTATATTGTATGATTTGATCACTAATGACTATTTTGTTTTTGGGTTACGCAGATAATTTGGAGAAAAAAAGTGAGAAGACAATGGCAGAGCTCTAGTTTTTTCCTTTCACGTGTATTAATTATGGCAAATCCTTTCCCTTTGATTCTTTCACATATCTATCCCTTCTGCTTGTATCGTTGTGGTTTTAGATTAATGATTCTTCTCTTGTATCAAAGTATGATTTGAAATTATTTACTTTTTAATGAATGAATTGAGGTGTGTGAAATATTACTGTAAAACAACAGGGAAGCAAGAGAATGTAAGCTCATGGTAGAACCCATGAATATCTACGCACAGAGAAATCAGTCAATTCATACATCAACATAAGAGTGCCGTCCCGATCAATACATACATTTGGACCATGTGCTAAAAGATACATCAACACATAATATATTCAAATTTCATACACTAACCAACATAGTAACTAATGCTTGCCCAAACATCGCAACTAATGCTAAACCACTATGCCAACTTGATTTATTGTTTTAATCTTTATTGTTTTCAAATTATATGTACTAGATATCTCGTTCACAGATTTCCATCATCTTCTTCCCGTGTCTGCAGTCATCATCCAAACAAAACAAAATAAAAAATCTCCCTAAAATATCAGTAACATATCCGCAAGACTTGCAAATAAGCAAGACCCTATAAAGAAGCTTATTTGAGTCACGTAAGATCTACAATTCTCTATAGAACAAACGAAAATATTCATTTAAACTGGAAAAAAGAGAAAAATTCATATATTGCAAAAGAAAATTAATATATTGCAAAAACAGTGCCAAACAAATACAAATTTCAAAAAATTAAATCTCTTTAAATTCCAAAAACGAAAAATTAAAGTATACATCTTTCATCGTTTGATTATTTCTCCAAACGATTTTGATTTCTTAGTTTTGTTTGGATTGAGACAGACATGGGAAGAAGGAAGAAGATGAAACATCTGAATAAAATATACATGAGTTATAAATAGGTAACCACGGTCCTTCTACACATACGAAGAGTAATAGTTTAAAATACCGAAGAATAAATGAATGACTAATGGCAAAAAGTAAGTTGGGAGAGAGACGATTCTCTATCTCTAATTTTTTTTTACTTTTTTAACTTCATATTATTGTTAATCTGAAAAATCTAGTAAAAAACTGTCAATGTAAATACACAAAATTATATATGTAGACCAATCATATTTCCAACACCAAACAGGATAGGAAAACAAACTGGATTCAAAACAACTCACATGGAATAGATCTGAAGGTGGTTCTGTAGATAGATCTAGAGAACTGGAACAAGAGAACACAAACGAGGAACAATAAAAATCCAAAACCTCGGGTCTGGGGCTGCATGCACAACGACCGGCAGCTCGGCTTGTTCACGGGGTGACTCGCAGCGAGAAGAGAGAGAGATCCGGTCAGGAGAGAGATAAAAGAGAGAGGAAGAGAGAAAGGGAAAAAGAAAAGCTTAACGGCTAGGATTTTCTGGTCTCTCTAGATGTTCGCATGGCTTCGCAGAAGAAAATAACTTTCTATTTATAAGAAAATAAGGGAAATTCTAGATTTAACCATAATAGACCCTGGACCTAAAGAACTTTTCCTTTAAAACAAAAGAAGTTTTGGACCACGGGTTTCAAGCCCTACAATTCTCCACATGTTAATTGGAATTCGTCCTCGAATTCCAATCTTCAAACTTTGAATATAACAGCTGAAACAAAAAGAACATTAAACACACAATAACCAAGGAAGGCAAACAACGCAGTAATAAACTATACTCAATAAACTATTTAATAACCAACGACCGAATTTAGCCAGGGAAAGACATCCCATAAGTAGATGGATCCGATCAAAACAATAATAGAAGTATATATATAGTTTGGTATCTTTGAAATGTTGATCCCTTAGGTTATAACTAAGATCACCATTATCAATGGGTTCTACCCATTAATATTTCACAAATCCCATTACAAAATAAAGTAAATGATTATCTCAAATGTTTAGATACCCCATCAAAGGTATCACAAAGTATCCCATTTGTTAATCACATTTTGATAGGTCACTGTATTTTCAGTATTCTAGCTCAATCACATTTAACTCTTTGAGTTTTAGACAAACGTGCGACTGAAACCATAAATAAACTGTAATGATATAGATAGTCAAATTGTTTTCTTAAATTTTGACATATATATTATAATTGTTTTGCTATACTATTTTTTCTCGAGTGCATAAATTTTCAACAGGCACGAAGTATCTGAGCAATTAGCGAGTTTGGATGATTGGGTTTGTGAGTGTCTGGTAGGTTTTAATAGTCAGTCAAACCTAGTTCAATGATTTACATGTTTTTCGTTTTCCTTTTTTCAACGTTGTCGTTACCACCTCATTGTAAAAAGAAAAAAAAAAATCAGAAATAGCACTAATTTTCCTCACGGGAAAAAAAACAGCAGACGAATCTTCAAAAAGTTTCTACATGAGTCCTCGTCAATTAGCCAAACACGTTTTTGCTAACAGAGGAGCAAAGTGCTTTCTTAATAGTACTGTACAGTCAAGTCAAAGCTAAAAAGGTTTGGTCTTCTCTCCCTCAACTTTTCTGGGTTTCTTGAAATTGATCTGTCTAACATGTTCGGGTCAAAAGGGTTTTGGTATCGCAATCTTGATTTCGTTTTCTAGTACCCAGAAATTGAGGTTTTAGAGTTTTTTTTTTATTGCTCCCATCTTTGCTAAGGTTTAATTGGGAATTGACGTTTCAAGAGAATTGTACAGGTTTTTATCTATTAAGGTCAAATAACAGGAATGACTTATTGAGGCTGAGTCTTGTGTATTGAGTATTTTGTTGATCAGTTATGGGTGGAAATGATTGGAGCTTCACAAGATTGGCGTTTACTGCAGCTTTGTTAATGTTATTGCATCCCAAGGAAACTCGTGCATCGTCATCCTTTGTGGGCTCAACTGTTTGTCAGTCTGAACATTTTACCTACAAAAAGCCTTATCAACGAGGGAGTTCATTCACAATCAACGGGAATCGAGTGGACAGAATCCACTTTTGCGAAGCCATACGGATTCAGAAAGCCAAAGGTTGTGTCCTTGGGGACTCTTTTGAAGACAGCTTCTGCTATCTACTGGGTATGCGCTTTTTCAGAGAATTATTTAAAGCTCTCATTGTCACATCCTACCTACTATGTTGCTTCATTAAACTGAATTCAGGGAGAAGGTTTTTGGAAGAAAAACATGTAGAAGAAGATTCTGAAAACAATGAGACTGAATCTGAAAATCGCCATGTGAAAATCAGCTTGGCAGCAAGCGGGTTTCTTCTCTTCTGTTGTGCGATTTGTTGTCCTTGCTTCCATAAGGAGAGGAAAGCAAATAGTCACGAAGTACTACCCAAGGAATCTAACTCAGGTGACGAAATATTGATATTTCTAAGTATGTTTCAGTACCTTATTAGTGGTATGAGATCAGTATATTGCATTGGTCAGACCCCAAAGATTGAGCAGTATTTATAGCTTTTATTTATTTGTTTTGAACATTTGCTAATAAATGTTAAAGCTATACATTTGACGTTGAGGTTCATATATACTATGACAGTGCACCAAGTTTCCTCTTTTGAAATGAGTCCTTCTGATAAGATTCCCCCAAGTCCATTCCGGGCACCACCAAGTCCGTCTCTGGTACCTCAAAGCCCATCTAGGTATGCTATGTCCCCAAGACCTAGCAGGATGGGACCCTTGAATCTGACCATGAGACAGATTCAAGCAGCAACTAACAATTTCTCAGACAACAATCAAATTGGTGAAGGAGGGTTTGGGATAGTCTATCAGGGCATTTTGCAGGATGGCCAGGTGGTTGCCATTAAACGAGCAAAAAAGGTATTTTGATACTTGTTCAGTTACAGTTTTCTTATGGTAAAAGAGATAGTCCTATGTTTTCCTTAATTCATAGCGCCAATGTTCTAATCGAAGCTAAATTAAAATTTTGTGATGCAGGAACACTTTGAAAATCTGCGAAAGGAATTCAAAAGTGAAGTTGATCTTTTGTCGAAAATAGGCCATCGGAACTTAGTAAAGCTTCTTGGTTATGTTGACAAAGGAGATGAGAGACTTATCATAACCGAGTATGTCCGAAATGGTACCCTCCGGGATCACTTGGATGGTAAGAACTTGTTTCACATGCTGTTGCAGCTATAAGGAACATATGAATAAACGATATTTGTAACTGCAGGTACTCGTGGAAGCACCCTCAATTTCAATCAGAGGTTGGAGATCGTGATTGATGTTTGCCATGGATTGACTTATCTCCATTCTTATGCAGGTATTGAATGCCGTGGTGCTAATTAGTAACTTTGTTTGAGATTTAGATTTGAGTATTGTTTTGCCATTCATGTAAAACAGAAAGACAGATAATCCACCGTGACATAAAATCATCCAACATTCTCCTGACGGATAGCTTGAGAGCCAAAGTGGCAGACTTTGGGTTTGCAAGAGGCGGCCCGTCTGACTCTAACCAGACCCACATTTTGACCCAAGTGAAAGGAACAGTTGGTTATCTTGATCCTGAGTACATGAGGACTTACCAGCTTACCGCCAAAAGCGATGTTTACTCGTTTGGGATTTTGCTTGTGGAAATACTCACAGGCCGTCGCCCAGTGGAGGCCAAGAAAAGTCATGATCAGAGGATTACGGTTCGATGGGTAAGTTTCTTCGACAATTTGCATCTCATTGTGGGGCAACACTAATTATAAATTCTGGTGACAGGCATTTGACAAGTACAATGAAGGCAAAGTGCTTGAACTAGTGGATCCAAAGGCCAGGGAGCGAGTTGACGACAAGATACTAAAGAAGATGTTCAGTTTGGCTTTTCAATGTGCTGCTCCGACACGAAAAGAGCGACCGGACATGGAAGCTGTTGGGAAGCAGCTTTGGGCCATAAGATCCACTTATCTTAGGCGATCGGTGGAACAAAAATAAATTAGTCTCTGTTGTTAGATAATATTTACCTCTTTTACATTTTGCCATCAAACCGTTTCTTCTACTTTACTTCCTCACTGGGTTTTCACATTCCGAGAGTTTGTTGATATTTTTTCAGATTAAATTTGACATTCCAACAAACAAGTTGATCATGTATTTTCATTTTATATGTGTAGCTTTTGTTTTTTATTGTTACATATTGTATAATGCTATAACATTTTGTTTGTTTTTTTTTACTACCATTGCCCAGCTTAACGCTTCTAATTAAGAACGCAATGCAGACTTTCTTCGTTATTAATTTCTTGTACCCATAAATTTAGGTTGTCCAAAGTTATATTTTCAAATCCATTCATATCCACTAAAGACGGATATAGAGGTCCAAAAACCATCTATCAAGCATATATTTTCTAAGCATAAAACTTGGGTTATCACTCTAATGGTTGAGTAGAACTATTAGATTGCTTATTTACCGTCCGTGAATCATGCTTGGCATTCTTTTTTTTTTTTTTATCATCAATCGAAAATAGATTCATGATGACTTCGCATCCATGTGAACGACAAACGACGGTTGCTTCCTGGCACTGCGTGCAAGACTATCCGTCCGTGTATTACGTGTTCTGGTTATATGGATGACCTTTGAGTTGTGGAAACTTTTCTTCAGGATCTTGATGTCTTCCAAATAACTTGCAAAGCTGATCATTCTTCTGGTTCTGAAACCATCTTCACCAATTAAGACAAATCTATTAAAAATATGACCTAAAAAAGACGTAGATTCCGCAAGCATTCCATTGTCCAAATGAACGCTTCTACTTCCGAGTGAAGGGGTGATAGACTCGCCCTTGTATTCCTTGCTCCCATCAAACCATCAAAACCTTTAAAAGTAATATAGCAGCTCCTGATCTTTCAATGACTCATCCGTAAAACACCATCTTCCTAGAATGGTTGGTAAGTTAATGACCTCTACCTCTGTATTTTGGGAAATCCTTTGTATCAGTAAAACATGTGCTTCAATCCACAATAGAGATTATGTTTTTGCCAATTTCAAAGTATCCCTGGGATCAATATCTATATTACTGAAAACTTAATTGTTTCGTCCCTTCCAGATGTACCATAATATCCAAACAAATTGATGATAATCCATTTGTGGAACAACTCTCCAAAACAAATGATCCATATTTGCAAATAATGATTTATTAGGAAAAACAACTGGATTTGATGGGATGTTTGAGAGTGCCTAGACTTGGATCGCTGGTGAACATTAAAAAAAATACATAGTTTATTGATTCCTCCGATGCCCCACACCTTGCACAGAAAATATCTCCTTGAATCCCCCATGCTCGTTAAATCTTCTTAACTGCAATGCATCGTGACACTATTTACCATAGAAATGCTTCATTTTTGATGGGCATCATATTTTCCAACAAAATGCCTTCAGAGAATCAATCATGTCATTCTATTTCAGCATATCTGATTATCTATAACATTTGTTAATATATCTTATTCGACTATATTAATATATAATGATTTATGTTTTTTATACATAATTTATTTTATCATAAGTTTGTAATGCATACCAGTTAATTATTTGTAATATTTTGGTATACAATAAATTGATAACGTTGAGACTTTAGTATTTTATTAATTTATAGAGTTATTAGTTTACGAAAGTTTCATTTTTAAAAATTTGAATATATTTTCTGTGAAATAAGAAAAATAATTACTTTCACTATTTATATATTTATTAAATTTTATAATCGACTTTCGTATCATTTTTATTATATTATTTGATGTATATACTATTTGTATCATAAAAATTAAATGTGTTTTAGTTATAAGTTTATTAAATAACATCAAAATATGTTAAATAAAAATTAGAAATAAACTCAAATATGAATATAAAACAAACAATATAGTGTGTTATTTATATTTATATAAATATAAATATATATATATATATATATAAATTATTAATTTATGATTTTGACGGACTGTATATTTATATGGTAATTTATAAAAGAATATTATATTATTATCTTATCGATTTTGTTATATATTTGAACCCATCTAACTCGGATTGATAAAATTTATAAAATATTAATTTATAGAGTTTAAATAGAGAAACGCTTTCAAAATATGAAAGGAAAGATTTTCAATTTCTATAGTTGCATATATTAAATTTTAAATTTTTTTAATTATACTCAAAAATTTAAAAGTAGATGCATTATTCTCTGTATAATTAAGATTATTTTTTTTATTAAATTTTATTAAAATAAAAATACTTAACATGTTTAATGTAAGTTTTTAGATTAATGAAAAGTTTTTTTTTTAAATATGATCCAAAATAAAAAGTCAAACACAAATCTAACCTTTGATTTTTTTTGAAACTTTCATTTGTGTTTTTCACCCAGAAGTTCTGATTATTTACGAAAAATGTCATTATTTTGTGGTGTCGATTTTCGTAAATTAAGGAAAGTCAAGAAATTCTAACTTTTCCTGAGGTTCCGGATTCTCTGTGAGAGCCAACGACAAGTGACAAAATAAATGCGGAAAAATATGTAAAGACAATAAATCGAGTTTGGAAAAAATAGATCTTTATTTCGAATTTGCGTATGAACATTCCAGAAGCAAAAGCATACAAGAAGCTTGTCTGGAAACAGGATTACAAAGGAAATCGTATGACAAAAGAAATAAGACGAGACTAAGTTTATCAGTAGTACCACCTATGTCAAGAGAAAACCTATGGCAACAACTTGCTTAGCAATAGACGAAAAAGACGAAAAGGGTTTTGAAGTTTTGGGACTGGACCTTATGGAAGGCTGCCTACGTACCCTTTTCGAGGATCAAGTCGAACGTAGTTCAATTAGAAAGATTTCTACAAGAGATCAAACTGTATGGGCCAGTTCGTCTAGTATGAGTGCAAGTCATAGAAACATGCATGTCAAGAATAATGCCTAGGATTTCTAAGTGCAGAGTTCTAGAGTCTAAGAAAGTCTTCCTCCATCTTTAGCTTTAGCTCCCCTTATATATGCCTTCTAGGTCGGTTCCTTGCTTCCTTTTCTTTCCCTAGGTCGAGTTTATCGTTTTACGGAAATATTCTTTTTTCTTCTCGATCTTCATCATTAACTTCGAAACTTGACATTTATCTTTCGATTTTGCAAGATTTGCCTCCTTATACAAGTAAGATAGACCGTCATAGCATTAACGGGCTTGATTTCGAATGAAATTGTAAGTGGGTTTTTGGCCGTGTCCTAGACCTCTTCGGGTCGTTTTCTGACATAAACGTTTTTACGATCTCTTCAAAAGAGCACTTCTTGATGCGACGTCGATTTGACGAGGAAGCCCATACTTCTTGTATAGGTTAGACGACAGTGGTGTTAAGTGAACCGTCGTCGTTTTACGAAAACTATGAACTTTATTTGGGAATATGAACCTTGATAGTTCTCATTGTAAGATTCCAACGGTAACTCCGATCGAGATGAAACGATGGACTGATCTTGTCGTGGTTCAACGGGAGGCACAAGATTTGATCCAACTTGCCAAGATGGCGAGTTGCATGTCTTCGGGAGCTCCAACTCGCCATCTTGGCGAGTTGGATTGTGTGTGTGGCTCGGTCTTCTCAATAACTTCCTCTCGTGAGGCAGACTGGCCACTCTTCAGTAAAATGGTCATAACTTCTGATCTAACCGTTGGATTTCCTCCAACCTCGTGGCATTGGAAAGCTAACTCAAATCGCTAGCTTGTGTCAAAAAATCAGCTCAATTGCATCATAGGAACTGACACATCTGTGCAGTTCTGCACGAAAACCATCTTGCTTGATCCAACTCGCCATTTTGGCGAGTTGGGGATGTTCCAACTTGCCAAGATGGCGACCTGGACTTGTTTCTGGGTCCAACTCGCCATCTTGGCAAGTTGGAAGTGCTCCAACTCGCCAAGATGGCGAGTTGGCCTTGTTTCAGGGTCCAACGGCGAGTTGGTTGTCTTGCTTGGCCTGATTCGTTTGTTCGGTGAGTTTATTGGTATGTTCGGATAGTCGAACTTTTGTAATCGTCTCATTGTCCGAGGTTTAGATTTGTCCCTCTCGAGATTTCTTTTTTTCTGATTCCTTTTCGGAATTGATTTGAAACCCAATTTAGGTTTCTCGCGCTCATTCTATCCCTCTTTTTCCAAAGAGGACATTTTCCGAAAGGTTTCTGATGTTTGATTTTGACAGAACTCGTCATAGGATCTTTTAAATAAAATTTATACGAAGGTTATATTGCGAGAAATATTTTCCGGGGACTCTCAGGCATTGATTCCGTCGTGACCGATTTTGACCCCAACAGTTAGCCCCCCCAGCTCGTTAGGACAGTGAGCTTCCAGCGTGAGGTTTTGGCGAATGGCTTGGAAAATTAGGCAAGTTAGGTAAGTTAGGCGGAACTAATGGTTGAAAGAGTCCGTCGTAAAGGGTCTTTTACTCTCCTAAGAATGAAATGCGATAAGATTGGGGCTGCGCCTTATGACGGCTGCCTATGTACCCTTGATGGAGGGATCAAGCCTTTCGTAGTTCGTCATGGAGTTAAGATTATTATTTTTTACCTGTTTTCCTGCGAGACCTTTACGGTCTAGTTGTGTGTTATGTGGAGATTATGGGGCATGTTGCTGCCGATGAGATTTTATGTTGGACCTTTGTCAGCCTCGAGACTAGTCTCGTAGGCTGTTTGCTTCGGCCAAATGTGGCAGTATTTATGTTTTTGGGACTGACAGCGTGTGTCTTCGACTCCCAGCCGCTTTGCGACTTTTTTAATGAATTGTGTTTCGCGTTTTATGAGCATGTTTGTATTCGTGTGAATGTAGAGGGAAGAGTCCGTGTTTTAATCTTGTAATGTAACTCTGGGTGAACTGCTATATTCGTGATCTGTTTCGAGAGTTTTCCGCAGCATGCAAGCTTGCGGGATTTCTGGAGATGCGCGAATAATAGCCAAGAGACAAATTTTGGTATCTCGTATCAGGATGTTTGATACTATGCCTAGAGATGTTAGAGACCAGTGTGCTGGGTTTAGGGTAAGACCTAGGTCTAATCACAGCTTTAGGGGGTGCAATGACTACTTCGACTTACGCTTCCCGTATCGTTTTCGACCTGATTCCGTCCCGCTTTAAAGTCCGAGATATGTTCTCGGCTTATACGACTTGTATGGTAGGAATCAAACATCTCTTCGGGGACAATTTTAAGTCTCCCGAAAGTGCTGATCTAAATTTTGGATTTCTTTTAATGCGCTATTACCCTTGTGTCGGATGTACGAGAGCTATCTCTACGAGATGGCTTAGTCTGTTTAGGACTTTAAGAGTTTGTTATGATCAGCAACAAACTTATCGGTAGATATTACCGTTTTTAATTCTTCGCGAAGGATACATGTTTTAAGAAAATGTTAGTGCATATGACTGTCTGGTCTTCCAAGAAGGTGGTTTTATCGAGGAAGGTGATTTTATCGAAAAACAAATATTCGGGCGTCTGCGACGTCTCGCGATGAAGAAGATAAGTTATTTTTTCGTATGCCACTTTTCGTGCTTGAAATGTTTGCGGGCTTGAAGAGTTTCTCTGTTGCAAGGGTTTAGTCTTAACCCTGCGTTGGAGAAACGTCTTGGTTTGTATGCAGATGTTCGCAGCCAAAACTGTTGTTCCAATTTTGATGTTAAGTACTTTGATTTGTGATAGAGGGATTAGGACCAAGGGGCCGCGTAGATTTGTTCGTGGGAAGAAGCGTTGTCCTCCGCTGTGCTTCGTGAAGTCTTGGCATTCCGGGATTTTTTATGGATGACTCGTATAACTCTAGGAGATTTGTTACAAGTGTTTCCTTTCATGCCGCGTTTTACGGGTAAACGTTGCGGAATTTAAGTGAATTGTGTACAACTTAATCGATTATCGACAAGTTTAATTTTTTCGCTAACCGTTTGGTTGCTAGGACTGAATTTTGTTCTGAAAAATTTATCGTATAATTTCCTCTCGGGTTTATACGACAAAAAATCTGTGTAATCGTCACTTGGTGTTTTACGAAAAATCGTGGATCGTTTTTTAGCCGTTTAAGTGATTGGAGCGGTGGTCGCTTGATTTCTTGGGATGAAGGTTGTGTTCAGCCGTACAGCCAAGGACATTGTTGGTAAAGGACCAGGCCATGGAACTTTTGTTTTATGATTGTCTTCAAAAAGACGCCGAATTCTGGTTCGGGCTTTACGGGGAGGCGTAGTAGGTTGAGGGCGAAAGATCGTTTTCCGAGACTGATAGGCCAAGTACAGCGGAGTTTTCCGTGTTATGGCTGATGGTTGTTAAAAACGAGTTTCCACTGTGGGTTAAGTTATGTGATAAATGTTTTGTATAATGTTTACTTTAGTCGTATAAAATTGTTTCCTTTTTTATCAAAGGAAGACGAATTTTAAGTGGCTTGACACAGAACCCTTGCAGATTTGATTGCGAGGTGATTTCCTGCTCGGATGTAACCGAGGGAAGTGAAAGGTAGAAGTCAGCAATCTTCATGGAGCTTCGTTTTCATTATACGAAAATACAGTTCTCTGTAAGGCCCATTGTGTTTATTTCTGAAATTTGCTTCGTATGACTTGATTCGTCTATACGGAAGATGTTTCGTGAAAATATTGTCAGAGGGGCTTCTCATAGAAGTAACTGAAGAGTGTTTTTGTAACTCGCTCGTGAAATTTGCAGAGTTGTTTTGTAGTAACACCAGTCTTGTTTTCCTGTAGGCCGTTTCGTATAAAACATTTTGGTTATACGAAAATAATGGGTGACCAGTTTTACGAAGATAGGAAATCGAAAATTTCAAAGTTATGTTTCCGCGGATTACACGGGACGCGTTTTTGCTTTGATTTCGATCTTTGGCGAGATTTCCTTGGAATCACTCATGGAGTTTTACTGAAGGTCTTCTTTGTGATGATCTTGTCGTGAGAACGATTTTTTGATGCTTTTCCGTGAATCACTACGTTCAGCAGACTCTGAAAGCAATGCTTTGGTGCTTAAAGATTTCTCGTATGAATTTTGTCTTTTTATACGAAAATCGTGTTATTAAGTCGAAAAGGTCTTCCAGACTTTGGCCAATCTTCGAGTTTTGGTTTGATATTGGTACAGGTTTTTTTCGCGCATGATCGCGATAAAAGATGCTGTATAGTCCTCGAGATTCTGTTCGTGATGGTGTAGATATAATGCTAGCGTTTAGACGAATCTTAGATTGTCGTTTGCCTTTGTGGGACGATTTAAGTGAGGCATTGGAATGCCTAAGTGTTTTTCTGCCTTGTGTACGCTTTTTCTTTCAAGGATTGTGATGATTGACATCTGGGTCGGTTTAAAGATGACGACCGGATTGCGATTTGCTGGTTTTCAGGTTGACGACTTGGAATACGTCGATTTTTTTATAAAAATTACTAGGAACGCATCGATTTTAAGACGATGTTTGTGTCTTTAGTTCTTTCTTTCTTTAGGAAGCGAGGTAAGTACGCATGGTGATCGTTTCTCGATTTTGCGAGAGTTTAGATCGGTTACCAAGATCCGCCTGAACAGTTTAGGGAACAATAGATCGAGATAGGAAAAATCGCCTAAGAGTTAGTTCGCTAGATTATCCATATAGATTCTAAATTTCCTGAATTTTATGGAAATCTCCAAAGTGTTTTTAGTTCTTTATACCTTCCTACGAAAATTTCAAGTCGGACATGCCTTAGTTTTCTCGAAGATTCGGATTTGCCTCTTCTCCGTTTGCTTGCTTATTTCTCCTTCCTCTTCTCGTGTCTGTACGTCTTTTTCGATGTTGGTGTTTGTCCTTTAAAACTTGACATTTATCTTCTCATGCAATAGACCGTCATAATATCATTGGGCTCGATTTCGTCTAAAATCGTAAGTGGGTTTTTAGTCGTGCTTTAGACCTTTCCAGCTGTTTTTCGGCTTAAACGTTTTTACGATTTCTTCGAAAGAGTATCTTTGATATGACGTAAATTTTTATAAAACGGTTCAAATTACTAGTATAGTTGAGGCGACTAAGGTGTTAAGTTAACCGTTGTCGTTTTATACTATCAATTTAAATAAATACGAGAAAACAAGTCTCTGCAGTTTTTATCGTAAAGTTCCACTGGTAACTCCAATCGAGACGAAACAAGAGGCTTTTCGATCGAGATTCGAAGTAGAACAAGAGGCAAGGGCAAGTAAGGTTCTCAAGAGAGCGAGTAGGATGCCCAAGAGGGCGAGTAAGAGCAAGCCGAGGAGTTTAGGCAAGTCTTACTTGTTTTGTCGTAAAATCTCAATGGAAACTCCATTGGAGACGAAACAAAAAGCGTACCGATCGAGATATGGAAGAGAACACAAAGCAGGAGTCCTTGGGGCTGGTCCGATTCGCCAAGTTGGTGAGTTGGAAGTGCTTCGGGAGCTCCAACTCGTCATCTTGGCGAGTTGGAATGCCTTTGGGAGATCCAACTCGCCATCTTGGCCAGTTGGACATTTTCTCGAGTATTTTGGTCGGGAACTTTTGTCGAGAGTGTACGAAGACGCAATTTTTAGACGTTGATTTTGAGATAACCATTTTTGACCCCAACACTTTGTATCTCCGAAATTTATCCGGAAGAAGTACAGCCGCGGGGAATTGGCAACCCGCTTTGATGTGCTTCTTTTTTCGTGAGTAATCTGAAAGTTATTTGGAAGAAGTACAGCGGGAGTTGTGTAACTCATTTGCTGTGCTTCCTTTTTCCGCGAGTAATCTAGGCTTTTCGCACAGTTTTGAAGAGAGTAATTATTATTTTTCCGAAATTTTTTTCGGAATTGAACCCTTTCGGGCCGAGATTTCTCCAACTCGGTAACGAGCCAATTTTTTGGGGTTTGGTAGATTTTATCGTTGCCCTTTCTATTTAAATAGAGAAATCGCGGACTCGTTTCGGTGCTCTTCTGTGGCGAAAAGTCGCGACTAGGTTTTATATTTTGTCGAGCACTGTGGCGTTTGCGTAAGCGTTGGCCGTAGGAGCTTTCAGTTCTGCGAGTTTTTCTATCATATATCCAAACATCGTTTTGATCAAGCGTTTTGCGGCTGTGAGTAAGAGTAATCCGACCCCCCTAAAGAGACCCGAATCGGAAGGATCACTTTAGCTGGGTGTCGGATATGATCCGAGAAGGCATATGACACTTCTAGAACTGAAATAGATTGAAGGGATCGTCAAGAGATGCAGAATGGCTTCTGATATACCCACGATCTAAGGCTTACCACCTAAGAACGGATGTAGTGCGTTGGCTAACCACGAAACAACACACAAAGATGATTTGGCTGACCACCAAATCAACAAGTCGGTTCACACCGATGAACTAGCTATAGAACTCTCTCTCACTCAGAGAAGAATCGAAAATAAACTCCAAAATAAACTCCAAAATAAACTTCTTCAGTTTTATTCATAGAGAGGACTCCATATTTATAGTGCTTTGAAGTCAAAGAAATAAATACATTTGTGGGGAAAACAATGCATAGAAAATAAAAACATTGACTAGAATATTATTAATGAGTCAATGTACGAAATCTGATGAAGACCATCCAAGAAGACCCTTCGGCTACTCCTGTCCAGATTCATTGTATCTGATGCTTGTCTGGCGGTAAGGGTCAGCAGTACGATGGTCGGTACATGTGGTACTCGGCTCGGTCAGTCGGATCGGTACAATCGGATGGGTGAACCTCGGTTGAAATGAGCTGATCGTCCTGATCTCCATACCAAGCTGATTCCATGTACTGATCCGTGTGCTGGGTCACATCATCCCCCTCCTTCTAGCACCGAACTGTGGGAACCGAAATTCACACCATCGATTTTCGTAAATTAAGGAAAGTCAAGAAACCCTAACTTTCCCTCAGGTCCCGGATTCTCTACGAGAACCAACGACAAGTGACCAAATAAATGCAGAAAAATATGTAAAGACAATAAATCGAGTTTGGAAAAAGTATATCTTTATTTCCAGTTTGCGTATGAGCGTTTCAGAAGCAAAAGCATACAAGAAGCTTGTCTGAAAACAGGATTACAATGGGAATCGTATGACAAAAGCAATAAGACAAGACTAAGTTTATCTGTAGTACAACCTATGTCAAGAGAAAACCTATGGCCGCAACTTGCTTAGCAATAGACGAAAAAGACGAAAAAGGTTTTGAAGTTTTAGAACTAGACCTTATGGAAGGCTGACTACGTACCCATTTCGAGGATCAAGTCGTGCATAGTTTAATTAGAAAGATTTGTACAAGAGATCAAACTGCCTAGGCGAGTTTGTCTAGTATGAGTGCAAGTCATAGAAATAAGCATGTCAAGAATAATGTCTAGGGTTTCTAAGTGCAGAGTTCTAGAGTCTAAGAAAGTCTTCCTCCATCTTTAGCTTTAGCTCCCCTTATATATGCCTTCTAGGTCGGTTCCCCGCTTCTTTTTCTGGCCCTAGGTCGAGTTTATCGTTTTACGGAAATATTCCTTTTTCTTCTCGATCTTCATCATTATCTTGAAAACTTGACCTTTATCTTTCGATTTCGCGAGATTTTCCTCCTTCTACAAGTAAGATAGATCCTCATAGCATTAACGGTCTTGATTTCGAATGAAATCGTAAGTGGGTTTTGGGCCGTGTCCTAGGCCTCTTCGGGCCGTTTCCTGACTTGAACATTTTTACGATCTTTTCGAAAGAGCACTTCTTGATGCGACGTCGATTCGACGAAGAAGCCCATACTTCTCGTATAGTTAAGACGATCTTGGTGTTAAGTGAACCGTCGTCGTTCTACTAAAACTATGAACTTCATTTGGGAATATGAACCTTGACAGTTCTCATCGTAAGATTCCAATGGTAACTCCGATCGAGACGAAACGAGGGACTGATCTTGTCGAGGTTCAACGGGAGGAACAAGATTTGATCCAACTGCCAAGATGGCGAGTTGGATGTCTTCGGGAGCTCCAACTCGCCAATATGGCGAGTTGGATGTCTTCGGGAGCTCCAACTCGTCATGATGGCGAGTTGGACTGTGTGTGTGGCTCGGTCTTCTCGATAACTTCCTCTCGCGAGCAGACTGACCATTCTTCAGTAAAACGGGCATAACTCAAAGCTCTAGCTTGTGTCAAAATATCAGTTCAATCTCACCATGAGAAGGTCACCATCCATATCCAAACATCTGATGCATCTATGTAGTTCGGCACGAAAACCATCGTGCTTGGTCCAACTCGCTATCTTGGCGAGTTGGTTGTCTTGCTTGGTCTGCTTCGTTTGTTTGGTGAATTTTTTGGTATGTTCGGATAGTCGAACTTTTGTAATCGTCTCGTTGTCCGAGGTTTAGAGTTTTCCCTCTCGAGATTTCTTGTTTATTGATTCCTTTTCAGAATTGATTTGAAACTCGATTTAGGTTTCTCACGCTCATTTTATCTCTCTTTTTCCAAAGAAGACTTTTTCCGAGAGGTTTCTGATGTTTGATTTTGACAGAACTTGTCGTATGATCTTTTCAATAAAAAATTTTCGAAGGTTATATTGCAAGAAATATTTTCCGGGGACTTTCAGGCGTTGATTCCGTCGTGACCGATTTTGACCCCAACAATTTTTTTCTAAATTGAGCGTTTTACTCTATCATCCTCATCTTCCTCAAGTATTTACAATATTGTCATTTCTATCAATACACCAACTACCATGAACAACCAGTTTGAAGCTCTTAATGCACCTAAAAATCAATTTTGAAACCTCATATCTCATTTCTTTTGCTCAACAATCTTTATCTCTTTCACTTTCTCTATATTCATCCAAAAACCCCCAAGATTTTGATTCTAAACTTTGTTAAGTTGAAGCTCATGATTCTTGGTCATTAACAAGTGGGTCTGTTTCGTGGTAAAGTTTTGGGTGTTAGGAGAATCTAATCAAGTTATCTCACTGGTTGAAAGTATGAAATTGATTTTTTTTTTCCTGATATGTTCGTCAGAAGACTTACATGGATGTCTTCTGGTCAATGCATAAGTTAGTTTTGCAATTGACTTTCTCTGCCTTTTAGTTAAACGACTTCCCTGAAAGTCTTCCGAGTTTTCTTTGTTAACAAAAAGAAAACCTAGAAGACTTGGATAAGCATGCTAGTTTTGCAATTGACCGGATTGTGTCAAAAATTTGAGTTTCTCTAGAAGACTTACCAGAAAGTCTTCTGGCGGAAGACTTCCCTGAAAGTCTTCCCATCTATCGGTGGAAGTCTTCTAACTGTCGGTGAAAGTCATCTCAGGTTATTTTTGCAATTGAGAAATAATACTTAAATATCAAATTTTATCTAGACGACTTCCATGTAAGTCTTCCGATAGACGACTTACACGGAAGTCTTCCGATAGACGACTTATACGGAAGTCTTCCAAAATTTTATTCCGAGATTCCGGTCAAACCTTGGTTTTTCCAGAAGACTTTCGTATAAGTCACCTTCCAAAAGACTTACATGAAAGTTGTCTGGTTAAAACTTAATATTTAAGTTTTTTTTTTCATTTACAAAAGTAACCTGAGACGACTTAAATGTAAGTCTTCTAGAGAACTATAGTATTTAACTTTTATTTTTCTGCTGGAAGACTTCCATGTAAGTCTTCTCGAAAAAGTCAAATTTCTGACACATTCGGTCAATTGCAAACTAACATGTTTATCCTAGAAGATTTCAAAAGTAAGACTTCAATAGAAGTCTTCTGTAGAGTAAATTTCCACGGAAGTCTTCCTTTGTAAATTTCCAATTGCAAAAATGACCCAAACAGAAGACTTTAATATAAGTCTTTCGCCATAAGACTTACATGGGAGTCGTCTCTTTAAAAGACTTCCGTGTAAGTCTTCTGCGCCAATGTTTAATAAATTTTATTTTCTCTAAAACTATAAAGATTTTTTTTACATTTTCTTGTTAATTCATGTATATTAGTCAATATTTGGACTACTGAATGAGATTTATAACTTAATTGGTGATATTTATGAGATTACCAACATTCATGTTTATTAAAGTTTCTAGCTGATTCGAGAAGACTTCCATGGAAGTCTTCTAGCTTAGTTTTTGTAAATTTGTTAAGTAACTTTAAGATATGTTTTTTTTTTAACTTTCAAAAGTGTTAAGTAACTTCAAGAATATCAAGTCATGTGGTTTAATGTGTCTTCTTAACATAGGATATACTTTTTAACTTTCATGAAATTATGTTATGTTTGATATTTTGTAAATTTGGCTAAGTTTTCTTGAGAAGTCTTCTCCCTTAGTTGTAGTAAATTCGAGTAATTTCTTGTGTTTTTATGTTATTGAAATTGAATCATTAACTTCAATAATGTCAAATACTTTTGCCAAGATAATATATTGTGGAAATGAACATATTTACCAAAAATTTTCATTAATATCTCTTCAAATTTACAAAAAGAATCACAACTAAAACAATACACATACAAATCACAAAACAGACCACAAACAAAACTATTATAGATCATTTATCCACAAAGACAAGCTTGGACTCCACTTGATATGGTAAAAGACTCGTTAGAAGATTTCCAGGAAGTCTTCTAGCGGATTATATGCTAGAAGACTTCCAAAAACATTCCCATAAGTCTTCCAAAATCTGACTCAGATCTGAAAAACCTGCAAATCCAAAAATGTTCAAATAGCTTTAAAAAGAGAAAATAAGTGGAAGATGAGATAGATTTACCTTAAAATACACAAAAATATATATCCAAAAAATTTAGATATACCTTTAAAGAAGTGGAAGATAAGAACTATGTGATAAAAAACCTGCAAAAACAAGATAAATTAGTAAGAAGGACATGAGACAAAAAAATGAGAAATTGATATAAAGTTTGGTGTTTTCAAGTTTAAAAAGATTCGAGAGATGTTGGAAAATTTTAATTTGGGAAAAAGGTAAGAGCTTTATGCAACAAGAGGTTACCAAATGAAAAAAAATCAGACATAAAACTTACCAAAACGCCCAGATCTGCTATGAAAGAGGAGATATGGGAGAAAACTCCGCCAGAAGACTTCCTGGAAGTTTTCTAGTGCATTATATTTTAGAAGACTTCCGAGAAGACTTCCCAGAAGTCTTCCAAATTCTGACACAGATCTAGAAAATCTGCATATGCAAATCTATATCTGAAAAACCTGCATATCCAAAAACGTTCAAATGGTTTAAAAACAGAGAAAATGAGTGGAATATTAGATAGATCTACCTTTATAGAACACACAAAAATACATATCTAAGTGGATGATGAGTACCACCTGATTAAAACCCTGCAAAAAAAGATAGATTAGTGAGAAAGACATGAGACAAAAAAAATGAAAAATTCATATGAAAAAATACATCCCAATAGTCATCCAAAATCTGATACAGATCTAAAAAACATGCATATCCAAATCCAGATCTGAAAAACCTGCATATCCAAAAACGTTTAAATGACTTAAAACAGAGAAAATGAGTGGAAGATTATGGATCTACCTTTATAGAATACACAAAAATACATATTTAAATTTTTTATAGATATACTTTTAAAGGAGTTAACCATATGATTAAAAACCTGCAAAAACAAGATAAATTATTGAGAAAGACATGAGACAAAAATGAGAAATTAATATAAAGTTTAGTGTTTTCAAGTTCGAAGAGATTAGAGAAAGGTTAGAGAGTTTTAGAGTGAAAAACATTACATTTTTGTTGCAGCCATTTGAGAGGAAGAGAGAGAATGTGTAAATTTTTCTTTATATATGGAGACAAAAATTTCAATTTAATTAGTTCAAATATTTTCGATTCAGAGGATGATATGATCATGGACCGGCCTAATAAGATGGACGAGGATAAAATGGACCGGCCGAAGGAGATGGACGATGAGGACATGGACCAATCAGCTAGAAAGGAGGCCTTAGCCATTCCGATTGGACCTATGACTCGTTCTAGAGCCAAGAAACTGAAGGAAGCTGTTGGAGGTTTGCTCAAGAGGTCCCTAGAACAAGAAGAATGTTTTGGTCGAGGCTTGATCACCCAAGACACACTCCCCATCATCCAAGCTATCCCATCAAGTTGAGTATCATCTAGGCAAGCAAGCTATGTGTGCTTTTTTTCCCTATCTTTGTTTTTGTTCCATTGGGTTTTGCAAAGATAGGTTTTTAACGAGACCATTGTCTTGCTTCTCAAATCACCTAGATGATGCTCTCGGACCAACCACACTATCTATCTTATGTTATATCTATTTATAAGTTTTATTTTGTGTTTCAAACATGTTCAAACAGTGTGGAGCTTTGTCTTTATGTTTAATTCATTTTTCGAGAAAGCTTGTGCATGTACAAGTCTTTCTCTTTATAAGTTTGAAACTCTCTCTAATGATCTAAGCAGTCTTTTATCTAAAAGCTTCTCTTTTCTCTCTTGAACTTGTTTATCGAGATTGAGTGTTCTGGTGTGTAATATCCAGAGTTCTAAGGGCTTCTACTTGGTGTGTCATATCCAATCTAGTCACCTAGGAGTATCAAGAGACCTTACCATCTCTCTTGTGTCACCAATCGATCAACAACCTTGATAGACTTGAGTATTTGACTCGTTTATGAAAGGATCTATCCCATACCATCCAGAGAAGGATCCTAGGATCTATCCAATACTAGAAATGCAATAAAAAATGAACTTTCTTTTCAATATGAGGCAAGGGGATTCTTGGGACAAGGAAACTGACCTTGGGTGATCAAGTTTCAATCTAAGATGACAGCAATACAATCAATATATCATCCTTAAGCCTAGACACAATCCTAAGCAAGCTCCATCCCTAGACAAATGCTCATTCACTAACATATCTCAAGCATCTAATCCCTTAGGTTGAATAATAGGAAGGCAATTAATAAGAACAAGTCTATTAGCTATCTTAACACCTTTAACAACTAATCCCTTAGGTAAAGGATGTTAAAAACATTGGAGAGTTAGTTTAGGCATTTCATCAAACACCTTCCGGGCATGAAATGCCTATGGCTCTATTTTGAAGAGGCCAACTCCAAAATAGCAATAAGAACACTCTACAAGCAAGGAATCAGAAGGATCTACACTAAAACATCTTAGATCTACACCTAATCACCCTTAGTCTTCCAAGTCCATGAATCCTAGAGAGATCTACTCACTAATAGACATGGATAACCTTAAAACCATGGATGATTCAAGGCTAAACATGATTAGAGATGAAGATGATCCAGCAAACACAAGAAAATAAGATGAAAAAAGGATTCAAGTTCCAAACTTTCTTCAAGATCTAAATGTGTTCTTAAGAGAAAAGAAGTTAGTTTCACAAGGGAGATTACAAGAGTATTTATAGGAGGCTTGAAAGCCCTTAAAACATAAAGACAGTTGACCAAAATGGCCCTGGAATCATTTAATCTCGACCAGACCTCACAAAAATGCTCAGGGTGGATGGCCGGCTCCAACCCGATCATCCTGACCCGGAGGCCATCAAGCTAAGGCACGTCCTGGTCCATGGTCCGGCTTGTCCAAGCTTAGCCAAACTCCATTCATCACTTCTTTTTGGATGACAATGCTCCCAAACACCTCTAATCACTCCTTGGCAGACTCCAGCACCTAATAAGGATAATGAATGCAATATGGACCTAAAAGATGCATAATTCCTAATCTATATTATCAAAATGCACAAGATATGAAGGCTAAAAACATGTAAATATGCAAGATATCAACTCCCCCACACTAGTCCTTTACTTGTCCTCAAGTAAACTTTTCAAAACAAAAGGAGGAGAGATATAAAGATGGGAGCAGAGCCAAAAAGAAACACGAATAATACTCAACTTGACATCCTAAAGAAACATAGCAAATATCATGAGCAAAACTCTCTTATTATACTCTAGTTTCTCTAGGCCTATCAATACTCTTATGCCTCTACACTCAACATCATGAATCCACAAACTACAAATTAGCCAACTCTCACATTCATTAAGCAAAATCATAAGTTAATTCTTGCAAATGATCAATTGGTCCAAATCATTTGGTTTGGTAGGAAAAGGTTCAAATGCAAAGTGAATCAAGAGGTTGAAGATGCTCTTTCAAGGTGGTTTACTCTCACAGCAAAGTAGCCTTGACATTGCACATAATATATCTAGAAAGGGATCAACCCATGTATACAATGCTCAATCTCCATGTTCTACCCTTTTCCCAAATATACAAGATACATCTTCATTCTCAATGCCAAACCCCACTCGCATCTCTCACCCAAAGACTTCTCCAAATCACTCAAAGATACTTTCTCACTTAGAACTCTTTCTTTTTGAAGTCTACAAGGGATTTTAAACTCTTTTCAGCTCATTGTAAACATTGCTAGCCCCCTTTTCATTATTCTTTTTTTTTTCTTTTTAAATGGGGGCCAAGACTTTTTTTATAAACTAGTGCTTTAGAACTTTTCATTTCTCTTATCCCTTCTAGACTAAATCACTTATAACCTTAGAGTTCCTTATGTCAACCTTTTCTTTCCTCTATTTTTTCATATTCCCAAAACCACACATTACAACACTCACCCCCATCCTAGAAGCTAGACAATAGAGTGCCTAATCTAGCAAGAATGGAGACCAAGCATTGTCGTTCCCAATAATCTCAACATTATGCACATGTAAGGCTTTCCAAAGAGGCCTCACTCAACAATCAATGAAGGCTTGAAATAAGGAAAGGGTATGGAGTACCACTTGAGTTTGTCAAAAAGATTGGCAAAATAGAAGAGAAAACTCAAGTGTGTATAGCCATGACTCAGCACACAAAGGACCATAAGCAAGAAGCATTAAGTTCATTTAGTTCAAATAGGATTGTAGTTGGCATCAAATAGTAAGTTTCAGCAATCAATGAGTTTCAAGAAGAGTTTTCAAGGCTCAAAGCATGCAAGCCTTTCAAAAGATGCTTAAGCTACTTGATATGTTTAACTAGGGTGCCAAATTCAGTGCAAACAAGTGTTCTTTACAAGGCAATGCTCCATGTGCAAGTGAATGCAACCTATATGCTCTAGACTCAATCTTAAGGATGCAAGTGATGCAACTACATGATTCAAAAATTTCAATTTTTTTTTGGATTTTCTATGCAAATATGAATGTACAATGCAATGCATGAGACTCACAATCACAAAGAAAACATGATCAAATACCTGGTATCTCCCCCACACTTAAATCACACAGTCTCTGTGTGAGTAAGAGAGAAGGAGATACCCCAACAAGACAAAAGCAAATGTATATACAAGAAGGGTTGGAGTGATACCACAAAAGAAGATATGGGCGTGGTGTTTGGTGTCAGGACTAGGAGCTGGCTTGGTTCATAGCAACTAGAGGAGGCTGCTACATGGCAATCATAAGGCTCAGGTGTTTCACCTCCTTTCTTCTCTCCTCTAGTGCGAGGACTGAGACGCCCGACGTTCCTTCCGCGGCTCCAACTCCTTTGCCTGTTTCTCCGATCTCTTTGCCTGCTCCTTCGGCCCCTTCGTCTGTTCTTCCGGTTCCCAGCCCCGAAGTCCCATCCGATGCCCTCCCGTCTGCGGAAGGGGCTATTGTTCCCGAACAGACTCTTGATGTTCAGGTCCATCCATCGGGTTCTTCGACTGCTCCGATCGTGATCTCCGGAAGATAGGATGCGATAGAATCTGCACCTCTTCCCCCGGCGAAGAGGGAACTCGTCTTGGGACTTCCAGCGGCTGGTGCCGCGACGTTTCCCAAGGGAAGGGCAAGGGCTAGTGCGGCATCCGGAGCGAAAAAGAAGCGGGGTGCGAAGAGCGAGGAGGGCGAACTTTCAGAGCCGTTGGCGCGTCATCGTCCCGTTTGGAAGGATCTTTAGCCGTAGATTTCAAGATAACCGTTTTTGACCCCAACAGTTAGCCCCCCAGCTCGTAAGATCGGAGACGATTTTGCGGGCGAGTGATTCGAATTTTTTGAAAATCGAAATTTTCGGCTAAGGATTTTTCCGCAGGAAACCTGTGTCATCACCCCCCTTTTCTTATAAATAGCCAGCCTTCCCTTCTCATTCTTCACAGCTTTTCAAAATCTCTCTTCTTCTCTCTCAAGAAAGAAAATGTCTTCATCCCAAGTTGAAAAGAATGATTCTGATGTTGAGATGGGTGAGGCCGGCCAAGCTCCGTCGGTTCCGGCCAGCCAAGCTCCGGCCGTTCAGGCCGTTCAGGAGGCTACTCCGTCCCTCATTGATGGGTTTGATTCTTTCAAGGCTAAGCTATCCCGGCGCAGTGCTGCGAAAGGCTCAAAGCGGGCGAGGACTGAGACGCCCGACGTTCCTTCCGCGGCTCCAACTCCTTTGCCTGTTTCTCCGATCTCTTTGCCTGCTCCTTCGGCCCCTTCGTCTGTTCTTCCGGTTCCCAGCCCCGAAGTCCCATCCGATGCCCTCCCGTCTGCGGAAGGGGCTATTGTTCCCGAACAGACTCTTGATGTTCAGGTCCATCCATCGGGTTCTTCGACTGCTCCGATCGTGATCTCCGGAAGAGAGGATGCGATAGAATCTGCACCTCTTCCCCCGGCGAAGAGGGAACTCGTCTTGGGACTGCCAGCGGCTGGTGCCGCGCCGTTGCCCAAGGGAAGGGCAAGGGCTAGTGCGGCTCGAGCGAAAAGAAGGGTGCGAAGAGCGAGGAGGGCAAACTTTCAGAGCCGTTGGCGCGTCATCGTTCCAAGGTTCGATTTTAATCTATCTGCAATTCTTGTATTGCTTTCTTTTTTTTTACGATGATACTTACCCCTTCTTTTGCGGACAGTTTGTGTCGCTGATTGACGGAATGCTTGGCGAGTGCGGGTCGGAAGTCATTCGCCTATCGGCATTTGGAGTCGCCGCAGAAGCGCTGAAGCGCATTAAGGCTGCATTGCAGACTGTCGAGGACACCCATGCCGCCCAGACGTCCCAGCTTGAGGTTCGTATCAGTGATCTTGAGCGTGACCTTGGGAAGACCGCGAGTTTGTTACTCAAGGTGAAGAAGGAGAAGAGGAGCAAATCCTCGAAGTCCGCCGTCTTCGGAGAAGATCCGACTCATGAGGAGATGAACGCCCAAAGATCCTCGGAGGTTGCCGATGCCCGCAACGGCTTTTTGGTCGTCGACGAGGATGGCCACCCTGTTTGAGTCCTTGATAGCCATCCGCAAGAGGGACTTGGCTTTAGCGGGGATCGAGGGGAGTTTGAGCGAGCTCGAGTTGCTTTGAGGTAATGAGGCCGCCTTTGACTTGGAGGAAGCCAGACTATCGCCCGCAGGAGAGTGGTCGGCCACCGAGGAGATTTCGATTCGATCCTTGCTGGCCTGCTGGCCGAATGCACCCTTCGCCGACATCCAAAGACTCAGAAGATCAAGAGCGCGCGGAGAGGATTGGAAGCTGGCGTGGACGAGGCGGGTAGTGGCGATGCGACCGAGGGAGGCGACGGCGAGGCTATCCCTATCGCGAGTGAGGATGAAGGTGACGCTCCTGGGAGCGTCTAGGTTTATCAATCCCTTCTGGGATTTCGTTTTATATGTGTTTCGCCGTTAAGAGGCCATGATGTATTTACCGGACTGGCCATTGGTGGCTTCAATCCCTGCCCCTTTTTGGGGTTTTGTTTGAACTTTTGCGGTCTCAATCTATGAAACGTTTTCGATTATTTATGAACTTCAGTTTTTGAAGTATGAGAAAGAGGGTGTGAGTTGTCGTCTCATTCCTAGTTCCCCGATGATCACCGTACCTATTGTTTGTATAAAGCGAGATTTTCCGCGGTTTACCGATTCTGCGAAGTTCGTGAAACAAACAGCTTAAGTGAAGAGAAATTTTTTTGGATCTCGTATACCAAACTATGTCTGTGTGATGTCAAGATCCAGCGTGGCTGGGTTTAGGGCAAGACTTAGGTTTACTCTCGGACTGAGGCTTTGCGATGACAAATCGGCTTCGTTTTGCCTGTTTGCGATTTTAACCTGACTCGTACCATTTAAAATCCGCGAATTGTTGTCGGCTTATATGATTTGTCGTGAGTCGAGCTACTTCCTTCGAAGAGCTAGACCAAAATTTTGGATTTCTTGTATAGCGTGCTATGTTTATCCTTGTCGGATGTAAGAGAGCCTACCCCTCGAAGGGCGGCTATTTGTCTGTTTAGGACGTTAGAGTTCGTTTCTTGTGATCAGCAACAACGAAATGATACCGTTTTGAGGTGCGTTTGTATGTTCAGAGACGAAGATTTCGTCTGCAATGTTTTGCGCGAAAGAATGTCCTTCAAGCGTTAGCGACGTCTCGCAGTGCTGAAGGTCGATTTTTCCTTATGCCGCATCTCGTGATTGAAACGCCGGGCTTTGGGGATGTCTTTGCGAATGTTCGCAGCTAGAAAACTGTTGTTTCCGTTTTGGACGCGGGACCAAGAAGTTGCGTAAATTTGACCCAGGGAGAAGCGTCTACATTCACTTTGCTTCATGAAGTGTTAGCCCTCCGGGATTTGTTTTTTGGATGTAATAATCGCTTAGTGGATACTAGATCCGTTGTTGTGGCCGTTTCGGCTGATTTGAAAAGTCGGAAAAGTTTCAAAATTTTAGAGTCTTGAAATTTGTGGGAGTATACGGTATCGCACCCACTCCCCCTTTTAATTGGGGGAATATCTGAATCCGCCGGTTGGCGAGTTGCCTACGTACCCTTGTCTAGGGATCAAGCCATCTCGTAGTTCTTTTGTACCACGCTTTATCGCTTAGTGGTAGTATTTTTTGAGGTGCATCGCATTCCAAGTTCTCGGGATTTTGACGTCTTGCATTTTTGCGATTTGGTATGAACCTGGTCGGACTACTTTTATGACTTTGTAACGGTCCTTCCCAGTTTGCTCCCGTTTTCCTGCGTTTGCTCGCAGTGTTTTGGAAGACTTTGCGTAAGACTAAATCGCCTTCTTTGAACCTGCGATGGCGTCGTTTGAGTTGTAGTACCTGCGGCGCTGCTGGTAATTCTGGATTGAATGAGTGCCTGGTCGCGGCGTTCATTGATGAGGTCGAGATTGTCCAGCATCATAGCGTCGTTTAAATCCTCTCTTTCAGGGAGGAATCTTCTCCGTACTCCGGGGAATTCTACTTCCGCGGGGATCACGCATTCCGTTCCGTAAACGAGGGCGAATGGAGTTTCACCCGTAGCCCGTCTTGGGGTTGTACGATGCGACCAAAGAACTCCTTCGAGGTCCTCTGCCCATCGCCCCTTCTTGGCGTCTAGGCGTTTCTTGAGTCCGTCAAGGACGGTCTTGTTGATGGTTTCTGCCTGTCCGTTGCATTGCGGATATCTGGGATTTGAATTTGCAAGTCGTATTTTCCATTTTTCGCAGAATGCTTTGAATCGAGCAGAGATAAATTGAGATCCATTACCTGTTACGATTTCGTATGGGACCCAATGTCTAGTTATGATATGTTTCCAGACGAATTTCTCGACTTGTGTGTCTTTGATACTTGCGTAGCATTCTGCTTCTACCCATTTGGAAAAGAAATCTGTGAGGACTAGGAGGAAGCGTTTTTGTTTTGATGGGTGCATAGGTCCGATGGATTGTTGGAGCATGCCTTTGGCATTTCTCACATTTCCGGGCGAATTTCTCGCAGTCTTTTACCATGGTTGGCCAATAATAACCGTGGCGTTTGATTTTGACTGCGAGAGATCTTCCGCCAGAATGATTTCCGCACGATCCAGAATGGACCTCTTCCATGATTCTTCTTGCCTTTTCTCCTTCTGCGCATGTCATGAGAGGACCGGAGAAACACCACTTAGAAATTTCTCCCTCTATCGTGACGTACCGTGCCGCTTGGGTTTTCACTTTACGAGTCGCCCATTTTTCGGCGGGTAAGGTTCCATTCACGATATTGGCTCGGATTGGTTCTAACCAAGGGCTGTCGGCCGTACTCGGTTGGGTCCACATCCGCTTCGGTTGACCTCGACTTCTTCCGCATCTTCAATCTCTTCCCGGATTAGATTGACGATCACTGGTGGTCCGATGCTTGGATGTTCGATGAATTCGAAGGGATTATCCTTTGGAGCCCTGGATCTGAGCTTGGCGAGGGCAGCCAAGCGTCGGCCTGGGCGTTTTCGGCGAGGAATTCTGGTCAGGGCGAACTGGTCGAAACTACGAGCCAGTTCTTGGATGAGTTTTAGATATGCGTCCATCCTTTCGTCTCTTGCCTCATATTCTCCGCTGTATTGATTGGCGACTAACTGAGAATCGCAGTAAGCGTGATTATTACGGATTTTTAATCCATGGGCCAGCCGCAAGCCTGCGCGAGTGCCAGATTCTGCCTCATTGTTTGAAGCATGAAAGCCAATCGAAAGACTGTTCTAGGATTTCCCGTTAGGAGAGGTGAGTCGTATTCGATTCGGATCCTTGTTTGGACGAAGATCCGTCGACGTGGAGGACCCAAGTTGAGTTTGGTTCCTCGTTAGTGATGCCTCTAGTGGGTAACTCTACCAAGAAATCCGCAAGTACTTGGGACTTTGCCCATGTCCTTGCGATATTTGACGTCGTATTCACTCAGTTCGATTGCCCATTTTGCGAGCCTACCAGATTGGCTCGGACTATGCAGGATTATCCGCAGTGGGAATGTGGTGAGAACCACTATAGTATGAGACTGGAAATATGGTCTTAGTTTTCTTGCCGAGGTTATGGCGGAATGCTAAGTTTTCCATTAGCGGTATCGAGTTTCCGATCCAGTAATGTCTTGCTTAAAAGATTGGCTTTTGTTAGCGTTCTTCGTATTAGGACGCCACTGACTGCTGTTGCGGAAACTGCGATATAGAGGAAAAGGAGTTTACCTTCCACCGGTTTTGCGAGGACTGGTGGAGTGGCCAGGTAATGTTTCAACTGTTGGAAAGCTTTTTCACATTGCTCGGACCATTTGAACTTCTTGTTTCCCTTCAATGTTTCAGTAAAGCGGTAGGCACTTATCCGTAGAGCGAGATGAAACGGTTCAAAGCCGCGACTCTTCCGGTTAGCCTCTGAACTTCTCGCTTGGTTCTCGGGGAGGCCATCTCTATCAGTGCGTCGATTTTTTAGGGTTGGCCTCGATTCCGCGATACGTTACGAGGTATCCGAGGAATTCTCCCGATGCCACCGCGAATCTACATTTCGCCGGGTTGAGTTTCATGTTATGCTGGTTGAGTCGTGCAAAACATTCCTCTAGGTGGGCTACATGATCGTGTTCGTCAAGAGATTTTACGAGCATATCATCGATGTATACCTCCATAGTTTTTCCGAGTTGCTCAGCAAACATTCTGTTGACGAGTCGCTGAAACATTGCACCCGCGTTTTTAAGACCGAAAGGCATTACCTTGTAGCAATACGTTCCGCGGTCTGTGATGAACGCAGTTTTTTTCGCGGTCGTCGGGATTCATCATGATCTAATTGTAACCGAAAAAGCGTCCATGAATGACAGAAGCTTGTTTCCCGCGGTTTCTTCGACCAATCGGTCGATGTGCGGCAGCGGGAAGCAGTCCTTCAGACAGGCTTTATTCAGATCCGTGAAATCGACACAGACTCGCCACTTGCCGTTCTTCTTTTTTACCACGACAGGGTTGGCAAGCCAGTCTGGATACCTAACTTCTGTTATCGACCCTACTTTGACTGCGGTGGCACGCTCAGGTCCCAGCTTTCGTCTCTTTTGCTTTACGGGTTTGTGAGTCGGGTCGATGTTAAGTTTGTGACATGTTACGCTAATGTCGATTCCGGGCATATCCTCCGCAGCCCAAGCGAACGTACTGAGGTTCGTTTTGAGGCATGCGATGAGCTCTGCTTTTATTGGTTCGCGGAGGTTAGCTCCGATTTCGATGCACTGTTCCGGGAAGGAATCGTCGAGGCAAATTGAGACCACCGGTTCGCAGGTTGGTTCACGCTTCCCTTCCAGGGCCTCAGCTCTTTGGGACTGCCAGAAAGTTCCGGCGAGTCGTGAATCGTTTGCCTTTTTCGAGAGGTCTCGATTTCGGAATTTTTCCGTTTTAATTCGGTAGCGAGGTAGATCTGCGCTGCTCCGTGACTACCATGTATTGTTTCGACCCCGAAAGGCGTCGGGAACTTGAGGGATAGGTGGAATGTTGATTGGATCGCTCTCATGGAATTTAGCCAGGGAGTTCCAACTATCGCGTTGTATGATGTTGAACCATCGATCACCAGGAATTCCGTGTTTTTGGCGACGCTCCCGGCTCTGACTGAGAGGTTAGTCAAACCGAGGGTCATAACTTCTCCCGAGAGTCCGAATACTGGGCTGGGGTCATCTGTCAAGTTGCTTAGATCGACGCCCATCCTCTCGAGGGTGCTTTTATAGATAATATTAGCCGAGCATCCGGTGTCGACTAATACCCTTGCTACGTCAATATCCTGGATCGTGAGCTCTATTACGAGGAGATTGTTGTGAGGTTTGTCCATACTGGCCGTTGCTCGATCCTCGAAGGATACGATGTTGCGGATTGACGAAGTAGCCATACTGAACTTTTATCGATTGGTGGTTTTCGAGTTAGAGAATCCGTCCCCCCCTCCTTCTAGCGCCAAACTGTGGGAACCGAAATTCACACCGTCAATTTCCGATAAATAAGATCGCGGAGGAAAGCCAAATAAACCCGACTTTCCTTGAAGGTCCGGATTCTCTGCGTTGCCACACGAAATCGATAAAGTAAACAGAAGACAAAGATGGGAATTGTAATATTTGCCCGAAGGCGTTTTATTAGATGAAAGATACGAATACAAGGATTCTCCGAAAGACAAAGAGATTTGCGATTAAAGAAAAAGATAGAGTCGCAGGCAGCCAAACGTCCTAAGCCTTGCTCCGCTAGTCTAACCACCTAAACCCTAGTTCTTCTAAGCTAGCAGGATGCTCTAAGTCTAATTTTCGGATCCCCTCCTCTTCTGCTCTTGCTCTCCTTATATATCCACTCCAAGGTCGGTTTGCCTTAGGATGATGGACCTCGCCTTTGGGCCCAAGCTTATCTCTTCAGGAAATATTCCATTTTGTCGGTCTTAATTATCCCCGAGTTTTCCGCTATTTTTGGTGGCTTGATGTTTATCCGGCGTTAGGAAATCGGATAAACCGTGATAGCCTGATTGGGCCTGAATTCTTAAAATCGTAAGAGTAAGTCCGTGGGCTTGTCTTAAGTCGTTGAGCGTTTTATCACGATTTCTCGAAAAGACTATCTTTCGTAAAATAAACCGTATAGCTTAAAGGATCGATGTTCAAGTTAATCGATCTTTGTTTTATCTGATATCTTCTACGAAAATCAATCCTATAGTTTTGTCGTAAAACATCGGGGCGATTCCAACCGAATCGAAGATGTTCATTCCATAGCGTGATCGTACCAAACTCCGAGGATCGATCAAACAAGCCAAGATGGGATCAGACCGAGCATGATGGGACCGAGACCAGGGCGAGGGCCGTTGACCGGCGCCAGGCGGTGCCGCCCGGCGGGCGGAGCAGCGTGCCCGGGCCAGGCGAGTGCCGACAGCGCCAGGCTGGCCAGCGTGTGACCCGCCGGCAGAGCGAGTGCCGCCCGGCAAGGCCAGCTAGCGAATCACGTGCCACGGCGCCAGGCCGCCAGCGTGGCGTGCGCCGGCGCCAGGCGACTGAGCAGCGTGCGCTGGCGCCAGGCGGTGCCACCGGCCAGGCCGGGCCTCGTGGCGATGCCACCGGCTCCAGGCGAGGTTACGCGGCGAGCCAGCCAGCGTGGCCAGCGATGCCTTGCCGCCAGGCGGCTTCAGCGTGATGCGTCGCGGCGGTCGCCAGGCGTCTTGCCGTCCGTGGGTTTTCCGTTGTTCGATCTTTCCCCGTTAGTCGTCCGTCGCGGAAATCTTTGAGTTTGGAAGGATCTTTAGCCGTAGATTCGAGATAACCGTTTTTACCCCAACCAACTGGGCGACCAGGCTGGGGAGGCAGGACGGGTAGGCTGGTCGCGAAGAGCTACCGGTCGGAGAAGATTGAGATGGACAAGGCAGGACCGGGTAGGCTGGTCGGGATGAGCTACCGGTCGGGACAGCTGGGCGCCAAAACAAGGCTGGTCGGGTTGGGCCATTTGCTCAACCCTGACCAAAATCACCCTCTCTCCTATTGGTTGAAGCCTAATTGACTGAGGGACCTTTTAGTATTTTTTCTATGATGTTTTAGGACTTCTAAGCCTTGTATTAATACTCTTATATCTCCCAATTAGGGACTTGTCTCTTTTTCTCTCAAAAACACTTTTGGATCTTGAATAAAGTTTGGATCTTGGATCCTTTTTCTTCTTTATTCTTGTGTTCTTGTGTTCTTGAGCATTTGTTGCTCTCTAATCATGGTTAACCTTGAATCCATCATAGGTTTATGGGAAATCATGTCTATTAGAGAGTACATCATCTTAGGGTTCATGGGCTTGGGAGATTTAGGGTGATTAGGTATAGATCTAAGGTGTTTTAGTGTAGATCTATCTTTTCCTTGCTTGATTGAGTGTTCTTATTGCTATTTTGGAGTTGGCCTCTTCAAAATAGAGCTATAGGCATTTCATGCCCGGAAGGTGTTCTATGAAATGTCTGAACCAACTCTTCAATGCTTTTAACATCCTTTACCTAAGGGATTAGTTGTTAAAGGTGTTAAGATAGCTAGTAGACTTGTTCTTAATGATTGCTTTCATATTATTCAACCTAAGGGATTAGATGCTTGAGATATGTTAGTGAATGAGCATTCATCTAGGGATAGAACTTGCTTAGGATTGTATCTAGGCTTAAGGTTGATAGATTGAATGATGCTGCCATCTTTAGATTGAAACTTGATCACACAAGGTCAATTCCCTTGCCACATGAGTCCTATTGCTTCATATTGAAAGAGAGATCTTTACTTTATTACATTTTAGTTTAGTTTTAGTTCTAGTTCATTTCACTCCACCCTTTTGATTGCACTTAGATTAAGCATGGACTTGTACTTTCTTTGCATTGAAATCACCTAGGATTGGTTCAACAATCTTTTATACTACATCAATTGATTTGGACCCTTGAAAAGTCTATGTATCATGACCCTATCATGCTCCTCACTGTAGACTGAGTCACTCTTAGCCATGTTCTCAACAAGCTTTTCTGCATCCTGCTTAGTTCTGCCCAAGAAGAACCCATTCCTGGCTGTGTCTAATCTGCTCCTGAACTCTTGAAAGCCCTTAAAACATAAAGACAATAGACCAAAATGGCCCTGGAATCATTTAATCTCGACCAGACCTCACAAAAACGCTCAGGGTGGATGGTCGGCTCCAACCCGAGCATCCTGACCCGCGCAGATCCATCCATCCCCGCGGCCGGCCGCGTGGGTAGGCTGACCCACGGCCCTTGATTGACCCGCGTGTTTCCTTGTTTCCAGTCCGTCCAGGCTGTGCACGTCCAGCCCGCGCATGTCCAGTCCTGGTCCTTTCCCCGTCGCGCATGTCCTGTCCTGTCCTCGTACCAGCTTTGTCCCGCGTAGGTATGGTGTCCCACGCATGTCCGGCCGCGCATCGGTCTATGTCCGAGCTATTCTCCAGCCGCACGGGTGAGCTAACCGCAGCCCTTGACCCGCGTGGTTCCTTCATCCAAGCAGTCCAGGCCGCGCGGGTGCTCCGTCCCGAGCATCTTGACCCGCGGCCGTCTCGTCCAAGTCTCTCGTCCGGATCATGATTCATCAAAAGGTAAGGTCTTCATGTCTTGAGGGTGGGAAGGTGATCCGGAGGCCATCAAGCTAAGGCACGTCCTGGTCCATGGTCCGGCTTGTTCAAGCTTGGCCAAACTCCATTCTTCACTTCTTTTTGGATCACAATGCTCTCAAACACCTCTAATCACTCCTTGGCACACTCCAGCACCTAATAAGGACAATGAATGCAATATGGACCTAAAAGATGCATAATTCCTAATCTATATGATCAAAATGCACAAGATATGAAGGTTAAAAACATGTACATATGCAAAATATCAGGATCTACATCAAAAACTAAGAAAGCTCACCCAAGGATCGAGGACTGCTGAAGAATACTATCACGATATGGAGTTGTTGATGCTGAGAGCGAGTATATCAGAGGATAGAGAGTATTGGGGTCAAAATCGGTCCGGCGAAATCGATACCTGAAAACCCTCGGAAAAACCAAATCTCGGTCAAAACTTCAAAAAACTGAGAAAGCGAATAGCGAAGAATCACCCGGCGAGTAGGGTCTACTCGCCAGCGAGCATGACGAAACGCGGGTCAGCTCGCCGAACGAACCAACTTCGCCCGGCGAGCTCGGCGAGACAAAGGGAGCTCACCGGCGAGCAAGGGCCAGCTTCGCCCGGCGAACTTCGACCGGGATAAGGGGAGCTGGACGAGACAAGGGCTAGCTCGCCCGGCGAGCAGGCCAGCTTCGCTGGCGGCTCGACGAGATAAGGCGAGCTTCGCCCGGCGACCAGACCCTTCGCCCGGTGAGCTCGATCATGGCGAGCTCACCCGGTGAACGGACCTTCGCCAACGAGCGAGCTCGAACATAGTGAGGGCAGCCTGCCAGCGAGCTCGACGCATCATGGGTCAGCTTCGCCCGGCTCGACCATGACATGGGATAGCTCGCCAAAGTACAACCTCGTCATGGGTCAGCTCGTGAAAGCTCGGCCAAAGACACGGGAACTCGCGAGAGCGACCAACCTATCGGTGATTGTTCCTGAACCAGTTTTGTTCCATGACTATGTTTCCTCGTCCAAAGTTTCCGCCAACGATCCCCAGGTCCACGGGTATAACACGATTTTCTGTCTAGAAATATCTTCAAAAGCTTCGGAAATTGGGAAGGTTAGGTCTCTCAAAGCGGTTTCCCACTCTTACGTGATAGGGCGGGTTACGATTAATTCAACATCAACCACCTTGGCTGTACGAAGAGCGAGGTTCCGTTAGTAGGATCGTACCTATGCCAATGGACGCCTGCGAAACGCTTAAGTCTCAATACGGCCCAAAGAGGGTCGAATGCGGACGACGACTCACTACGATCCTAAGAGACTTGAGACCAAAGATTAGGATGGCGGTTTATCTCATTTTGCGGAAAGAGATAAATGTCAAGTTTCGCGAAGATAAATGTCAAATTTCGAAGATAAATGTTAAGTTTCAAAGATAATCATGAAGGAAAATGGAAAAGCCGTTCCGCGACAAATCCGGCCCAAGAGGAGGTAGACCGACCTAGAAAGAGTATATAAAAGAGGACTTGGGCGAAGAGAGAGAGCTTTCTCAGAGCAAACTTAGCACTTAGAGCAAATTAGGCATTTTTCGTTTTACTATCGAGTTGCGACTCAACTAGGTTAGAACTGAGGTTGCTAGACTAGCAAACTTGCCGACAGCTCGTAGCCAAGGCTCTTACCTGTTGTTCCGCGCTCAGCGCAGATTCGAAATAAGATCCTTTTGCTCTCTTCTTTTTCTCTTACGATTTTATACCTTAATATTTTCGTCATATTGATTGTGTTGTGTGTGGCCCAGCAGATAGCGTGACCTTTAAAAACTAGGCTTACTTGGTTTTCCTCCGATCGACTGAAACTCAACGGTGTGAATTTGGCTCCCACAGTTTGGGCGCAAGAAGGAGGATACGGATCTATCTTTCCGCAAACCCGCGCGCTCAGTCAGATAAGGCTACGGACACGATAAAGACAAACAGGCCGACAGACCTCCCGTCGATCCCAGTGTCAACTAACTCCTGCTGGAAACATGTCAGCGGTGACTATTGGCCTACGGCATTAGCAGATGAAAGAACTGTTCGTTTCTGCTCAGAAAAATCGGACGAACAGGATAAACTTCGTTGCGCTCTCGCCAAAACAGGTGGAAACCTTAACTGCGAAGGCTATGAGTAAAATCCCGCGGCACTACCAGAACCAGCGAGAGAACTCAATTCCGAGACTCCAAATGACCAGGCCGCGGATGGACAGAGCCTCGCCAGGTACAAACCCTAGCGAAGCAGCCCGTCCGATGCACAGCCGGTCGTGGAGAAACTTCCTCCTCCCGGGCGGCGAGGGAGGCGGCGTTGAACGCATCGATCTGGACATAGCGACCAGTCGATGGCTCCGGACCAAGATGCGGATATCCACCCAAGGAGAGCAGCGAAGCCAGTCTGCTTTCGGCAGAGCAGCGTCACTCGAAAAACCCATGGCGGAGGAAGAAACCTCTGGGAGGAACAGAGGAGCTGGCTGAAAAACAAGCCAGAATCCACGGAGCCAGCGTCGGCAGACTTCGAAAGGCATCTAGGAGCCCGGTGAGATCCACGACCTCCAGCGAGTACATTCGCGAAACGGCGGAAACTAAAGCGGTGAAATCGCAGATTCACCACGCGACGAGCACTGCACAGAAATTGACGACTTCTCGAGGAAGCACGCAAGACTCCTTTCACCGCCCGGATCACGGAAACCCACATCGGGATCGAGAAGATAAAAATTCCAGTGTCGATGGCACCTCGGATCGAAGGCACATCTGCGGTCGTTCAGATCGCAATGGGAAGATGCAAACTCAAGGAATGCGAAAAAGACGCCGGCTACTGCCTCCTCTTCGTCGAAAACCTCAAAGGAGCTGCTTTCGAATGGTTTTCGCCTAAAGCGAAACTCTATCGGAAGCTTTCGCCAACTTCGCGGAGTTCCTCAAACAGTACTCCATGTTCATGGACAGGGAGACCTCGGACGTCGACCTCTGGAGTCTATCTCAGCGGGAGGACGAGCCACTCCAGCGATTTCATGAACAGATTCAAGCTAGTAATGGCAAAGTCACTGGAATAAGCGACAAAGTAGCGTCGGCTGCGGAAAACTCTCAGTACCGATCTAAACTCCGGCAGTGGATATCTCTCGAAAAACCGAGAACAATCCAGGACGCTCTGCACAAGGCAACAGACTTCATCATAATGGAGGAAGAGATGAAAATCCTCTCCCAGAAACACAACCCGAAGCGTCAGCGAAAGGAAGAGCTCGTTAGCGATAAGTACATCCACCACGAAGGGGAAGATCTCCAAGGCGAGCACAATTACGCCATCAGTTCTGAACAAGGGAAGACCTCCGGGAACACTTGTACCGGGAACACTTGTACCAGGAACCTGTTCAAGGATAACTCCTACTGCGATTTCCACCAGACCAGAGGACATTCTACTACGAACTGCAAGGTTCTCCGGCGAGGCTTCGCCCGAAACTCCTCGCCGGCGAACTCTCAAAGGTTACAAGCATAAAAGATCTTGTCTTGGATTCCGATCGGCCTCCCAAAACTGACAAAGACTCTCCCGAAAGGGACGCACGCGAAAATCAGTTGGGCGAGAAGCACGGAAGAAGACAAGACAACCAAGGAAACAACAATAACCGTCGAAGGGTCAACGCATGATCGGAGGATCGCGAATTCTATCACGATTTGGTCTCTTCGATCAAGGCTTACGAGCGAAAGGCTGAGACGAGCTCTAACCGGGAAAATCGGTCCCTGATATACCATAGATTTTACCCATTTTACCCATGGTATATGAGTGTTTTTACTACTATTATCTATGTTTTGGAGTCTATTAGGTATGTTTTCAGGATCAGGAGCATTTTGGAGAAAAGTGATGTTTTAGTGCCTTTTGGAGCTTAAAGAAGAGTTCACCCGTGATCAAGACTAGAGTCGACACCAGAGTTACACATCAATCAATGCACTCTCAATGCAATCGATCGACACACATTAGCCGAAGGACGATACATGAGACAATAA